>PVKU01009669.1:0-59491 GCA_004027475.1 Anoura caudifer
GAGGCTTCCTCCTTTCCTTTCATTTGGGATTGTTTCTTCATCTTCCAGTTGTTTTTGAGACTTTTCTTGTTAGCCTCAGCTTCTTAAATTGACTATTCTGGCTCCCTGGGTTTATGGTGTGAACCTCTGTGTTAGAATGCCTGTGAGATTCAATGGTGCAGTCTCCTTGATGTTCTGAGCTCACTAGCCTTGGGCTGTCCTTTAAGTTGGCTCTGTGTTTGTCTTTGGGTTTTGATTGCTGTTGGGTCTTTCTTGGGTGGGTCCTCCCCACCAGCTGGTTAACTGAGGGTCACTCTGTCCACCACCTCTTGTATTTTGTTGTGCTGGTGAGGGCAGGTTCTGTTGAAACTGGTTCTTCTATGTTTACAAGGTTTTGAGGATTCTCTCTTGCTCTTGTTCTGTTGTTTGTACTGGGTAGTTTCTCCACTATTTAGTTGTATTTCCAGATAGGTCCTGGATTGGGGTTTGTGTGGTTTCTACTCCCTCCTTCACCTTTTTCTGTTCTTTTCTGTTGGTGGTTCCTTTGTTGTTGGGTTTCCTCTTCCAGTGGGTATCCTGGTGTGCACTGATTCTACCTACTCTTTTTTGTGATCAGTTGGAGGGGGAAGGCAAAATGGTTTAAGACAGCAAGAGAGTATTCTATAATATTTACAGTAGCAGCTGGTAGAGAAGAGATAGGAGGTCCTTTGTCTATGTATAGTGTTAAGTGTGATATTCCACCCAACTAGCCACTTTTTAGAAAGGATGGAAAGAAGTTGAGACTCTTGTTGGGGAGGGAAGGATTGTGAGTTAGATCTAGAAAGCAGTGAGGTTGTGGGAGGTCAGATTCTGTGGTAAGATGAGAGTAGGGGATAGTAAATAGGTGTAGTGTGTGAGAGCATAGAGTTAACCACTACAATAATAGAGTTCAGGAAACCATGAAGTTGGCCAGGATCTGGGAGGGGTGTTGTGAAGTATTTACAGGTGTATGGAACAGCTATTATTTATAATAATATTAGAGCAACCATCATATGGTAGAATCTATGTAACCTGGACAACAAGAATAGGAAGTATAGGACCTTGAGTAGTATGCTAATGGAACACTAAATTAGCAAGGATAGTAAAGGACAGTAAATTAGCAATACACTATGAAAGAGAGAACAGGGAAGCCTGTCAAATGATACAATATAACTAGCCAATCAAAAAAGACTAAACAGAAAGAAGAGGAATACAAAAATATTGTTAGAATAAAAGATGTAAGAATAATGGAAAAAATAATACAAATATGCAGTAACTTGCAGGTTCTGTGTAATAGCAAAGTGAAATTTGTCTCACTGTTGCAGCTGTTGGGATGTCCCCTCTTTGGGTCCAACTCTGGTCTTTTCACAGTTCCAGGATTTTGTCTCACTTGTGAGTATTTAAAAAAAAATCAGAAGAAGGAAGATGAGATGCAATTGGAAAGAAAGGAAGAAGGAATAAAACAAGAAAGAAGGAAAGAAAGGAAAAAGGAATTCAAAGATAAAGAAATAATAAAATTACAAAATAAAAATTATTAAAAAAAAAAAACAACAAACCCCCCCCCCCCCAAGAGCCTGTCATTGGTTTCAAACTGGCAAAACTGGTTTTTCTGGTCTTGCTGGCTGCAGCAGGCTGATGGGCTTTTCTCCCTTCCCAATCTGTGATCTGTGCTTCCTGGAGTCTCCCCCCTGGCCTGGGGTGTGGGACCAGGTTAAGGCCAGCCTTCCTGGGTCCCATGGGTTTGAGAGTGTACCCTTCCTTCTCAGTGGTATGGGGGTGCGCAAGGCCTTCCACTCAGCCTTGGGATTGCTGCCCAGCTGGGTGGGGAGCTAGCTGGAGCAGCTGCTGCAGGAGAATTCCCCAAACAGTGTCTCTCTTTTCACTTTTTCCTTTTGAGAAATTCCTCCTACTCAATCCTGCTGCTCCGTGCAACTGCCTGGCCTCTGGCACAGCCCATTTCTCCAGCCAGACCAGTGGCTATCAGGGTCAGGGCCCGTCACTGTTCAACTTTCAGTTCTCTCCAACCAGCATCCATAGTCTCTGTGGGTGCTCACAACCCCTGTTTGTTTGCCACTTAGTCTTTTTTCCCCTTCTCTGAGACTTCAAGCAGCCAGGTCTCTCCCAGGTGCTGCTCAAAACTTATTTGGCTGGGGAGGAAGTAGTTGACCTGACTCTCTCCCAAGGACCCTGTGGTAGACCCAGTGGGCTCTGGGCCTGGGGCTGCAGCCTCCATGGGCCCTGCACCTTAGGTCCCTGGGACCTTATTGTCCTGAAGCTGTCTCCTTACTGTCTGGATTTTCAGTGTCTGCTACAATTTTTGGTCTCTTATTTTCATATATGCTGGGGTACTGTTGGCCGTTTGCTCTGTTTTTCCATAGATTTGCTAGGTTTTTCTCCCATGTGTAGGGGGAAGTGGAATTTGCTCCCTCCTACCTTGCTGCCATCTTCCTCATCCCTAATCCAAAATTATTTTTAATAATTAAAAATTTTTGACACTTTCCTTTGGCTTTGAATGATGCTGTACATTATTTTTAATCCAGAACAGGAAAAAAGGGGGTTGTGTGGTAGAGGGGTTCAGAGGGCTACTTTAGAACCGCACAGACAAGTGTTCTAGGCTCTTACCTAGCACTTTCCTGCTTACCACTTTGCAGTCACAAGACCCTTGGTAAGTTGGGCCTCGGTTTTCCCACTACTGTAAGGGAGGAAACTGATGGTGGTGTTTAACCTCCTGGGGTCTTTGTAAGGATTCAGGGAACTAATTTATATAAAGCACTTAGCCTAGTACCTGTTATGTAACTCAATTATTATTGATGTGATTTCCACTTCTGTTTCATTTTGGACATTTTTCTGGGGATATCAGTTGTGTAAATTTCAATCTCTCCTTTCCTTTTCCTCCATGGCCTTCATCTTACCTCTCATTGTTTTTATCTTTAGTCTTTATATTTTATAAGAGCATACAAATTTCTCTTCATTATTTTCTTTTGTCAAACTTGCCTTTTCCCTCAACCTAGATTTTAATTCTGCTAATATCTTTCCAAAACGTTTTTTGTATTTTTGAAAAATACTTCATGTTTGCTTTTCAAATTATGCAAATAAACAAGTTTATTACATCAAACACGTATAAGCCAAACTCACATATTTGTTAATAATCACATTGCCTTAAGATAACCAATATTAAATTTTAGTATACTTTCCAAATATATGTGTATGTTAGTACACAAAAAAGAACACAAATTCTGCATACTTAAATGATGCAGTCACTGGCCAGCAGTGTCCGCGTCATTATGGATGAATTAAAACATACACACAGACTACCAAGTCTGGTGGAGGAATAAGGATGACTACATGGCTTTTCTCTCAAGAGGAGCCAAAGCCGCAGCTTCCACCAGACAGGCCTTTATTCTAATGATATCTCCTCACATTCCAAGATGATTCTTCCTGACTATCCCGGTTACAACAAAGGAGCCAATGCCCCTCATTACATCACAGAAGAAGGATATTAGCAAATGAATAGGCAGCTGGTAACACTGGGCCTGCAACGCTCAGCATGGATTTTAGGAAGTTACAGTAAGCATTTGCAGGGTAAGGGAGTTTTTGGCAAAGAGCAAACATCAAAACAGCTTAGGTATATTGCAAATCTGATTACCCACGAAAGAACCTATCTGTGGGTGTGGGTCCTGTGCATCTCCGAGTGGGAGCTGGGCCCACTCCATGCAGAAGAGTCTGCCACACTTAAAAAAATGAAAACAGGTTTGGAATTTAAGTTATTTGTATTCTTGTTTTTTTAATTATCAATATACAAAAATATGTTTCCATAAGATAAAATATTATTTTATAACAGCCTAATAGTTGCACAATACAGAGAAATACACTTACATATTTTATTAAACTTTATATTTGGTTCTACTTTGATATTTATATTTTTAATCAAATACATGAAATATTTTAACTTATATATACAAAGGACAAATTCATAAGGGCTAAATGATAGTTCTTTTCTATTTCTCTAAAAATGTGTGACTAATCAATATAATGGTACATTTATTGTGATAAGTATAGTGTTTTCTTTTAATACTTTAAAATTTTATTGTTGTTCAGGTACAGTTTTCTGCCTTTCCCCCCACCCCTACCCCTGCACCACAGCCATCTCCAACTTCCTCCCCTGTTTCCACCTGCCCTTGGTTTTGTCCATGTGTCCTTTATAGTTGTTTCTGCAAACCCTTCACGCTTTTCCCCCATTATCTCCTCCCAAGTCCCTTCTGGTTACTGTCCATTTGTTCTTAATTTCAATGTCTCTGATGATATTTTGTATGCTTGTTTGTTTTGTTGATTAGGTTCCAGTTAAAGGTGAGATCATATGGTATTTGTCTTTCCCTGCCTGGCTTATTCACTTAGCATAATGCTTTCCAGTTCCATCCATGCTGTTGCAAAGGGTAGGAGCTCCTTCTTTCTTTCTGCTTCATAGTATTCCATTGTGTAAATATACCATAAATTTTTAATCCATTCATCTACTGATGGACACTTAGGTTGCTTCCAGCACTTGGCTATTGTAAATTGTGCTGCTACGAACTTTGGGGTGCATAGGTTCTTATGAATTAGTGTTTCAGGGTTCCTAAAATATAATCCTAGCAGTGGAATTACTGGGTCAAAAGGCATTTCCATTTTTAGTTTTCTGAGGAGAGTCCATACTGTTTTCTACAGTGGCAGCAGCAGTCTGCATTCCCACCAACAGTGTACTAGGGTTCCCTTTTCTCCATATCCTCTCCCACACTTGTCTGTTGCTTTGTTTATGATGGCCATTCTCACCATCATGGTTTTAATTTGTATTTCTCTGATGGCTAGTAATGCTGAGCATCTTTTCATATGTCTCTGGACCCTCTGTATGTCCTCTTTGGAGAAGTGTCTGTTCAAGTCCTTTGCCCATTTTTTAATTGGGTTGTTTGTCTTGCTAGAGTAGAGTTCTGTGAGTTCTTTATATATTTTGAAGATTAAACCCTTGTTTGAGGTATCATTGGCAAATATGCTTTCCCATACAGTAAAAATATTGCTGTGTGGAATATCTGAGATTTTCCTGACTATATTCTTCTGAAGGACTTTTATGGTGTCATGACTTATATTTAAGTCTTTTATCCACCTTGAATTTATTTTTGTATATGGTGTAAGTTGGTGATCAAGTTTCATTTTTTTTTTTTTTTTTTTTTTTTTTTTTTTTTTTTTTTTTTTTTTTTTTTTTTTTTTTTTTTTTTTTTTTTTTTTTTTTTTTTTTTTTTTTTTTTTTTTTTTTTTTTTTTTGCGTGTAGCTGACTAGCTCTCCCAACACTATTTGTTGAAGAGGGTATTTTTACTCCATTTTATGCTTCTTCCCCCTTTGTCAAATATTAATTGACCATAGAGACTTGGGTTTATTGTTTCTAAAAATTTTTAAAGTGGTGAAATATAGTGCATACACAGACAAGTGTACACAGCTTGAGAATTTATATGATAATACACTGCATGTACTAGCACATTAGGAAATGGGGCACTGCAGCACCCCAGATGCTGCCTCATGACCCTTCCCAGCAAAAACCCTTTGCTCCTCCCAAAGAGAATTGTCTTCTGACTTTGATGATAATTATTTTTTCAGTTTTTCTTTTTTGATATGTTTTATTGATTATGCTATTACAGTTGTCTCATTCCCCCCCTTTATTTCCCTCTGCCCTGCACAGCCCCTCCCACACACATTCCCCCCTTTAGTTCATGTCCATGGGTCATACATATAAGTTCTTTGGCTTCTACATTTCCTATACTATCCTTAACTCCTGCTATTTTCTACCTGCAATTTATGCTATTTATTCTGTGTGCCTTTTTTCCCTCTCTCCCCCTCCCATTCCCCTGTTGATAATACTCCATGTGATCTTCATTTCTATGGTTCTGTTCCTGTTCTAGGTGTTTGCTTAGTTTGCCTTCGTTTCTGTTTTAGGTGTGGTTGTTATTAACTGTGAGTTTGCTGTCATTTTACTGTTTATATTTTTGATCTTCTTTTTCTTAGATAAATCCCTTTAACATTTCATATAATAAGGGCTTGGTGATGTTGAACTCCTTTAACTTGACCTTATCTGGGAAGTGCTTTATCTGCCCTTCCATTCTGAATGAAAGCTTTGCTGGATAGAGCAATCTTGGATGTAGGTCCTTGACTTTCATGACTTCAAATACTTCTTGCCAGCCTCTTCTTGCCTGTAAGTTCTCTTTTGAGAAATCAGCTGACAGTCTGATGGGAACTCCTTTGTAGGTAACTGTCTCCTTTTCTCTTGGTGCTTCTAAGATTGTCTCCTTCTCTTTAATCTTGGCTAACGTAATTATGATGTGCCTTGATGTGTGCTTCCTTGGGTACAACTTTTTTGGGACTCTCTGAGCTTCCTGGACTTCCTGGAGGTCTATTTCCTTCACCAGATTGGGGAAGTTCTCCTTCATTATGTTTTCAAATAAGTTTTCAATTTCTTGCTCTTCCTCTTCTCCTTCTGGTAACCCTATAATTTGGATGTTGGAAGGTTTAAAGATGACCTGGAGGTTCCTAAGCCTCTCCTCATTTTTTTGAATTCTTGTTTCTTCATTCTTTTCTGTTTGGTTGTTTCTTGCTTCCTTCTGCTGCACTCCATTGATTTGAGTCCCAGTTTCCTTCCCATCACTATTGGTTCCCTGTATATTTTCCTTTATTTCACTTAGCATAGCCTTCATTGTTTTCATCTGATTTATGACCAAATTCAGCCAATTTTGTGAGTATCCTGACTAGCAGTGTTTTGAACTGTGCATCTGATAGGTTGGCTATCTTTTCATTGTTTAGTGGTATTTTTTCTGGAGCTTTGATCTGTTCTTTCATTTGGGCCATTTTTTTTCCCCCTCAGCACTCCTGTTACATAGCAAGGGGCAGAGCCTTAGGTGTTCACCAGGGTGGGGCAACCACATCACAGCGTTGTGATGCCATACGTGGGGGAGGGGCTGAGAGGGAACAATGGTGCTTACTCTGCTCTCTGCCAATTTTTAGCCACTTCCCCCACTTCCCACAAGCAAATTGGACCCTTCTGGTGCAGATTCCTCAGTGGGTGAGTTTGTGTATGTTCTAACACCCTGTGGATCTCTCGAATGAACTCTCCTGTGAGGCTGGTGTTTCTCCTGCTGCCGCTCCAATCCCCACAGTTGTTTTCAATCTGTGTTGAAAACACAGTTGTTTTGAGGCTTTATTTCCCCAGGGAACCTGAGTTGCTTGGTCTGTTTCACTTCCCAGCTGTTCCTCCAGGTTTATCAGTGCGCAAATGTGGGACTGCCTTCTCCACCAGTCACCACCTCTCTCTGTCCACCAACTGCTGCCTTGCTGTGAGTACTCTCCACCACTCCTGCCAGACTGGATGAATGTGTCTACTTTATCTCCTTGGTTGTTGGGCTTCCATACAGTTCGATTTTCTGTCAGTTCTGCATATTTTTTGTTTTTGAATTGTTGTTGTCCTTTTTCTGGTTCTGCGAGGAGTCACAGTTTGTCCATCTATGCTTCCATCTTGGCCAGAAGTCTCTCACTTTTTCTTTTCTAAAAGTTTTACTACCTAATTATGTATCCCTAAATATCATATTTAGCTTTTTAGCTTTATATGAGTTGGGGCAAAAGTAGGTTTACAGTTGTTTACAAGGAAAATAATACAATAATTAATAAATAATAATACAAGAATAAACTCCATGTTTTTGTATTCACAACTGTAAACCTACTTTTGCCACACCTTCTATATGAAACAAACCAATATGAAGTTTTTGTTGGGCTTCTCCCACAAGTCATTATATTTGTGACATGCATCTCTGTTGTGGTGAGTAGCTAGAGGTGCTCGTTTTCAGTTCTGTGTGTCAGTCTGTCCTTTGTGTGCACCACCATGTTATCCCATCTACAGATGGACAGTTTGCCTACTACACACAATAGTGCTATGCACATTCTTAACATGTTTTAAAATAAAAATTGTACATATTTAAATTATATCACCTAATGATTTGATATACATGGTGAAATGATTACTGCAATCAAGCTAATTAATACACAGTTGTCAGGTTGTTTTTATTACAGCTCCTGAAAGCTACTCTCTCAGCAAATTTCCAGTATTCCATGCAATATTATTAACTTGAAATTTGTATCCTGGTGTCCCTGTGACATTTCTTAGGGTAAATATCATACCTACAAGAGGACTTGTTGGATAACAGAGCAGACATATAATCAACCTTGTACGTGTTGTTAAACCATTTACCATTATGGTGTTGCGTGCAATAGTTTCTAATTTCCTCAAAATTGTTCATCATTTTCCCATCTCTTTTCAGCCTGTTTCTTCCTTGTCCTATTTCTCTTTAGAGCCTGTGTCTTTTTTGCACTGTGCTTAGAAGGCTAATCAGAGTTTGGAAATTTTCTTCTGGCATACAGAAAGAGTTTATTTATCAACATAGAAAAAGCTCTTTTTCCCAAGTCTCTCAAAGTGTTCTCTTTTTCTTTTCTTGTCATTTTTTCCATAGACTTGTTAATTTTTCTTCTTCTTTTGTGCTTGAACAAGGTGTGATGAATCTAGACTCTGCATTTATCATCAGATAGGGAGAGTAGGCTTTTTCTTATTTCCTCCTCACTGTATCTTCCACAAAGGTGTATTGATGTATTGATATGGTCCAAGGTATATTGATATGTTCTCTTTTTCAGAGGGGATGTGAAGGGCAGGCTAATGCACTGAGCCTTCGATCCAATTTCCCATTTCTAAGTAGGCATTTATTCAGCTGGCATGGCATCTGTCTCTGATGTTTGATTCTGTGATAAGCAAACCACCATACTTTGCAAAAAGCTAAAATCTCCAGCATTCAGTGTTCCTATGGCTGCCTCCAGCATCTGCCCTAGTCACTCTGGATCTCCTCCCAGCTCTATACACATACCTATCACCCCACTACTTGCCACCTGGATGTAGAGATTTGGAGGAGTGGAGGAGGAAGGGAATCTCCTGTAGTATTGTGTTTGATGCAGACCAGCACCCAGGGGCACTGCCTTGGTCTCTGTTTGCTGCACTCCCCTGGACTCTGAGTCAGGGGACTGAAGGTGGAGGAATAGAGACATCTTTTTTTGAATTTTAAATGAAGCTTCTACCCTGTAGAGGGGGACAAGGGAGGCAGGTGGTGGGGTTAGGTAGCATTTGGGATGGAGCCTGAGGGCACCCTCTGGGCAGCTGGTAATATTCTTTCTGTTGATCTGGGTGCTGGTTACACAGATGGTTTGGTTTGCAAAAATTCAATGAACTATACTCTTATGGTATATGAGCTTTTCTGTATCCATATTTTATTTTAATAAAAAAGTAAACCCCCGCTATTTTTGATTGTGTGTTTTTTTCCCAAGTAGCTTCTTTTTCATTGTGCAAACCAGCATATCTGGTGTGATGAATGACAAACAGGTTTTTCTCAATACATTTTCTTTGCTTTTTTTTCAGTATGTTTTCAAATGCTGTGGGCTTTGTTTGATTCCACTAAATCCTGGAATGAGGTTATTTATCAGTTAGTTATATGTGTGGCAGTGTATGTCTTATATTTTCATTGATACTTTAGTGCAAACATAGGAGCAGCTCTATGAAGGATGTTAACCTGATTCCACTCTCTGGAAATCATAACACGTTATATATAATTAGCAAAGTAGAGAAACATGAAGGCAAGTTATCCTAAATTGTATTGTCATTTTATACTGGCAATTGTATCAGTTTTAGCACAACTAGTGAGATTTTATATATATTTTAGAGAGGGGGGAGAGAGAGAGAAAGACGGGGAGAGAAACATCGATGTGTGACAGAAACATTGGTTGGCTGCCTCTCATATGCCTCCAACTGGGGACCTGACCGGGAATCAAACCGGTTAAGTTTCAGCTCGTAGGCCAGTGCTCAGCCTGCTAACCACACCAGCCAGGGCACTACTGAGATTTTTAAAACCCACTTTTTGACATATTAAATTGGTTTTATGTAAGTCAGCATTAAAGAAGATGGTTGATGGCATCTGGTGGATTGAAGATGTCAAGAGAGACAACCCACATGGTTAAAAATGTATTGTCTTTTGTATACCATTAGTATGACATGCTCTGATGAGTAAAAAAGAATGGATTTTCCTGAATTAGTTATATTTTAAAATGAACCAGAAATTTTTTTCTCAGGTATATTTTTTAAATGCAGCCAGCCTGAGTGCATCAGAATCAATTGGAAAATTTGTAAATAATGCATCCTATTCAGTGCACACCCGGACTTACTGAGCCAGCATATCCATGGATGTGCCAGGACATTGGTATGTGTTAATGCATTGAACTGGGTCACATCGCTTCTTTTCTTGCTTTTCTATGCTTCTGGGATACTACTCTCACAGGTGGTACAGATGGCCTGGAGGGGATCACTGAGTCTGGTCTGATCCCAATGGCCTTTTGTGCCCTGAAGGAATAAGCAACAGTCTTTCAAGAAGGAGTTGCTAGAATTTAATAACTATTCCAGGAGTTGGGATGGATTTTAGGGAAGGGGGGGAGTGTCAGCCTAGTGGTATCATACATAGGGAGCTGAAACATGAGAGTAAGGGGTCATGGAATAAGCTTAAAATCCCATGGAAAACCAGTGAAGCTGGGCTGATGGTTATGCCCAATGGCATCAAGCATCTTTAACAGCTGTGGGATGGGCAGTGTAAGCACAGAGATTTGTATTTGCATCCAAGTTTCTACATTTTATGACTGTTTGACCTTGACGAAGTTCATTAACTCATGAAAGTTTCAGTTTCTCATTGGTAAAAAAATGCAGGTTGGGTGGTTGTTAAGAAAATGAAATGTGAATGTGATGCCTTGGGATAGTGCCTGGGATATAGAAGGTTCTCAATTAATGTTATTTTCTCTTTTTTTCATTCATTCTCCTTTTTCAAAAAATCTACCCTTCATGAATTTTTGATGTCACATTTGTTGCTACGGTAGTTTTGTAGCAAAAGTAATAAAAAAAATCAAGAATTGCATTCATTCATTTATTCAGTCAACAAATACTTTCCAAGTACCTGTTTCACTTACTTATTATTGCATAATAAGCCCCCATCTTTAGTGGCTTAAAACAATAAAACTTTATTTTCTTATAGTTTGTCAAAATGGGTGTGCTGGAGAGTTCTGCTGATCTTACTGATGGTCACTCCTGTGGCTCATTCAATTGTACATCAGCTGGGGGCTGGACTCTGCTGGGATGTAGGATGACAGGGCTCTGTCTGTGGCAGAGGAGCCCAACTTCTTCGACAGTGGTCAGAACTCCCAAAGGCTCAAAAGCAAGTTCTGAGTCTTTAGAAGGCTTAGGCTGGGAACTGGCACAGTGTCACTTCTGCTGCATTTTATGATCACAGCTAGTTACACAATGTCCCCTAATGGAATGGAGAGGGCAGCACATGGTGCGTGAATAGTGGGAGCTGTGGTTCACTGGGGGCCACGTTTTTATAGACCATCACAGTGACTACTGCTGTGCTAGGTATTGACAAAGGGGTGAGACACAGGAAATTAAACTGATGACAAAAGGTTACATTCTAGTTGGAGACAAGGTGAACATACAAGTCCTGTTAAATAATACTGAAATGTCCTGGCTGGTGTGGCTAAGTAGACTGAGTGCAGTCCTGTGAACTAAAGGGTTGCTGGTTCGATTCACCGTCAGGGCACATGCCCAGGTTGTGGGCCAAGTGAGGTCCCTAGTGGGGGGTATGTGAGAGGCAACCACATATTGATGTTTCTCTCCTCTTTTTTCCTCCTTTCCCCTCTCTCTAAAATAAATAAATAAAATCTTTAAAAAAATAAATAAATAACACCAAATTAAGGCTATCTGGCCTTATATAAGTTCCAAATCTCTGCTAAGAGAAGGGTTCTGAATGGAGATGGAGTGCTGACGCAGGGTCATGGGTGTGTGGTGTTTGAGGTAGGCTCTTGGGAGCTGGGTAGGGGTTTCTCTAGGAGGAAGGATTTGTGCTTTGTGCTTCAGCAGTCACTGAGCTCTGTAATGGTTCACACTCCACATGTGGATGTTTGATGTCCTTTCTGAATAACTGTTTTGTGTTGGAATCTTTCTAGGCCACCACCATTCATCAGATGCTTTCTGGTTTCTTGGGCAGAGGTTAGCTCAGAAGGGAAAAAAAATGTGGGCACATGTATGGAAAGAGCAAAGCAATAGCAAGTTTAAGACGATCTGTTATTTCAGGACTGGTCCACCTTTAGGGGGTGCATATTCGTATCTTCCGCAGGAATGATGCTTGAATTTCCTTGTTGGAGTTTTCCAAAAGCATAGAAAGTAAGGTTATCTTCTGTTCTTAAAATTGTTTGCCTCACAGGAGAGGATTTTTAATTTAAAATTCTATTCTTGCAAAAAGACTGATAGTTTCACTGTTCTTTGTCCATCTTTATGTATGGATTTAAAATTTTCAGACGTACCATAGTTATTGGATGTTCACAAAGGTCCTGACTTTACACACAAAACCTCTGTCTTTATACAAATATCATGGAAAGAAAAAAGCATTTAGAGCCAAAGGACTTAGGTTCAAGTTCTGATTCTTCAAGTCCCTTAACTTCTTTGGATTTTGGTTTCCTTTTAGTAAAGTGGATTTCTATAATAATATAACTTTTCCAGATAACTCACCAAGTTGGGAGGAGAATTAAATGACGTGATGACACACAAAAGACCTAGTCATTCTTAAAGCAATTTGAAAATTTTAGAACACCATAAGATGTTATTTGGCTACTTCACTTCCTTTGTGGAACAAGTAAAATATTTATTGCTATTGTTAGTCAATGTCTAGAATATAATAAGCACTCAAAAATTGACTGAAATAGTATATGAATTTAAAAAAGCCTCCCCTGGATTAACTAAACATTTGATCAATTTTGGAAAGAGTAAATGCTATTGAAACTATTAGGGAAATTAACCTTCTGTTCACTGGTAACCTGATGTTCAGTATGCTAGAAATATGGCTTTTAAATCTACAGATGTTTTCCTGGTACCAAGCCTCTATGGCTGCATTTCTGGAATACCCCACTGATCAAGTTTAGATGTTTCGTAAGCCCTCAGACTGAGAACAGGTTTGAAAGACTTTGGTATACTTGAATGCCATCACATAGAAACCTCAATGGGCTATCACCTCTCAAAACACTAAATTTCAAGTGAAAGTGCTAAACTTGACAAATTTGCTTTTTGATTTTATCTTATTCCACTATGGTCATAAGAAATCCTTCTAAAAACAACTGAAATATTGTAGGACAAGGGTTGGTTAACTAGGGCACATTCTGTCCCCTACCTGTTTTTCTGTGGCCTGAGAGCAAAAAATGTACTTCTTCGTTTTAAATTATTGAAAGAATATCAAAAGATGGTAATATGTATGACACATGAAAATTGTGTAAAATTCCAATTTTGGTGCCCATAAAAAAAGCCAAGTTTTATTGGCACTCCGTCATGCACATTCCTTTGAGCACAGGCTACAGCTGCTTTCCTGCCACAGCAGCAGAGTTGAACAGCTGCAGTAGAGATCCTATGGCCCACACACCCTCAAGTATGTCCGGTCTTGCTCAGTACAGAAGTTTATTCATCCCAGCCTTAGGCTCTTCAAAAAGGAAGCGGAGCATCTGGAATTTCCTCCACAGTGGAAGGAGTGGCCAACATTTGGGATGTTCAGAGATGGAATCGGGAGCAGGTCAGGCCTATTACCCTGGAAAACACTGTTTTTTTGGCCCCAGTGATGGGGACCCCCCACTGTTTGTGGAAATCCAGCTTTGTAGAGACTATGAACTTTACACTGAGCTCCTCATTTTTCTGGCAAGAGGAATTTTCTTATCCATTGAGTATATACAGAATATTAACTAATGATGCGTTTTGTACTAGGCCAGATGCTGAAGAATAGTGAAAGTCTCTGATCTTCAAAACTTAGTTTCTAGTCAGGCAAAGCAAGACACACACACAAATATGGGGCAGTAATGGCGCTGAGGTAGGACACTTTTTTTTGCGGGGGAGGAGCTCTGCGTAGCATTGTTCTTTTTGGTTTCAAAATCACTCTTTTCTTTTTTGAATCTTCCTTTCCCCCTTCTCAGTTTTTGGTAGAGCTGATCTTGACCCCTGTTCCCAAAGTGAGCAATGTGACCCAGGACTAGGCCTCTTGCTAATAGCTAGAGGGACTTGTGCTAGGACTTTGGGAACAAGGCTGTTCTTTTCCTGGGGTCTCCAACTGCTAGGATTATAAAAGCTACCTTGAGGGCAGAGCTTGCCTAAGAGAGAAAATGCACAGAAAACAAACAAACAAACAACAAACAAACAAAAAAAACAGAGCCAGAGAGATGGAGGAGGAAGAGATTCTAATGATTCTGACTGAACCTCCAGACACAGATGGACCTTAATTTTTTCCCCTTCTGTTTTCGGAGACAATGCAGTCTATTAACTAGACTTCTTGCCAGTGAAAGATAAGACAATGTGGGCTTCAGTGGCAGGGTAAGTGAGATAAACAGAAAGTTGCAGAAAACCAGAGAAGGTCAAGGTCAGAGTGAACTGATAAAACTGGGAAGTTTGCCATTGAAGTGGTAGACGTAACGTGGCTGAGAGGATGAGATGTACAGACTGAGGGTAGAGGGAAAAAGGACAAAGAGAAAATGTGTGAGATGAAAAGCCTTTTCCATCGCTGTGTAAGAAAGAGAAGATTAAAGGAATCTCAAAGTCAAGTCTTGCAAGAGTGAGAGGTAACTACATTTCTTCTTATCCCAGATCTTCATGCACTCAAACGGTTCTTTTTCTTCGTAAAGACAAGCTAAATTTCTCCTAGAATACTGTTTGGAAAGAAAAATGAAATGCAAAGGAAGATAGACAATAGTTATTAACTAATTCTTTGAAACAGTACTGTGGATGATAACAAAAAGGGGAAAAATACTTTGTATTCATCTGAGTTAGACAGGGAACCTCTTCTGGTTTCGGTCCAGCCAGTTGCGCAGACACATGACTGTCAGATCTGGCCCTGCATTCAAAAAGGGAATTTGACCTTTAAGTTTTAAAGGAAATGAGAAATTAAGGGATTACATAATTAAAATCTGGTTCTGTCTCTTAAAAGCAATCCAATTTAGGTCAGGAGCCAACAGTCTCCTTTTCCCTCTAATTGTTTTACCTTGGCTCCTGGTACCCTGTTCTTGTTTCTCCTGTGAATAGCTCATTACTGCTGTGCAGATGTTCCCGCTGGGTGCACTGTGTTAATAAGGAAACAACAGAGGCAGCATTATCATCCAAGAGAAATTAATATTGGATCCAATATAGATCAATGACAGAGAACACATGTCTTCTACACACCTGTTAGCTGCAATTCCTCAACTGTGGTTCATTTTCTATTTGACCTTCTTGGTAAACCTGCTGTTAAGAAACATGGAATGGAGATATTTAGCCCCATTCAGCTGTTGCGGTGCTGAGACTGCCCCTTCTACCCAGGTCATTTTACCTTTAACCTTTGACAAGAGACCAAGTAGAAATAAAGAAAATCATGCAGATAGATATTTGAATATAATTAATATTAAATCAAGACTAAACCACTAAACCAATCACTTAGGTACAATACTGGGGAAGCACAATAAAAAGATAAGTCATCAAGAAGTATAAAAAACTAAAATATTACATTTTAGACTAGTATAGACTAATATATTCACATTTCAGAGGTGTTTGGTGGCTGTGGCACCACGGACTCAAGCACCTGTGGTTTGGACCCACACGCTGAGAAGCAGAAGGCGGTGATAAACCACTGCTGCGTTTTCTTTTTTTCCTTCCACTCTCACCATTCTCGCCCTCAGGGCCACACACAGGAGGCAGCCATGGATCGGGGGCGTGTTTGGTGAGGGACATAACACTTGGAGTTACCCATGGGCCATCTGGGGGAATCGGCAGGAAGGCATCTCTAGTGGCTCATGGGTTGGCTCCCTGGTGGAGTCTCCAAAGCAGTTAATATGATCCAGGATACGTTCCATTCCCAGCCCTGGCTGCTATTCTCTCTGCATTTTCTTATTCATTCTCTCTCTCTCTCTCTCTCTCTTCATGAAAACCCTATGTAAGGCAGTCCAAAAGGAAAGATAAGCTAGTGCTGAAAGATGAGACTCTCAGGTCAGAAAACACTGAAACTTTTACTGGTGAGAGCAGAGAGTAAGTATGAATAGCTCTGTTGCTAGTGACACAACTAAATCCAAAGTGGGAAGGATATCTAGAAGCTGATGTGCACAGAGGCACCAGAAAAGTACAGTGCTGCAGAGCACATACGATTGGAATACGGAACATGAGCATGAACCAGGTAACTGGATGTTGTAAAGCAAGAAATGGAACATGTAAACATTGCAGTGCTTGGTGTTAGTGAACTAAAGTGACTGAAATGGTACATCAACAGTGTTCTACTCTTGAAATGACAACTCAGAAGATATGGAGTAGCTTTAATGCTGAGACAAAGTATAGTAGAGGCAAGGGCTACAATGCAAGTTTGGACCAAAGAATATCAATAAAACTTCTAGGTAAATCTCTTTTTTAAAGTATATTTTATTGACTATGCTATTACAGTTGTCCCATGTTTTTCTCCCCTTTATTCCTCTCCACCTTGCACACTCTTCCCTCCAGCATTCCCCCACCTTAGTTCATGCCCATGGGTCATACATATAAGTTCTTCAGCTTCTACATTTCTTATACTATTCTTAATGTCCCTCTCTCTATTTTGTACCTACCAATTATGCTTCTTATTCCCTGTACCTTTTCCCCCATTCTCCTCCTCCCCCTCCCCACTGATAACCCTCCAGGTGATCTCCATTTCTGTGGTTCTGTTCCTGTTCTAGTTGTTTGCTTAGCTTGTTTTTGTACTGGGTTCAGTTGTTGATAGTTGTGTTTGTTATCATTTTACTGTTCATAGTTTTGTTCTTTTTTTTTCTTAGATAAGTCCTTTTAACATTTCATATAATAAGGGCTTGGTGATGATGAACTCCTTTAACTTGACCTTATCTGAGAAGCACTTTATCTTCCCTTCCATCCTAAATGATAGCTTTGCTGGATAGAGTAAGTGTGGATGTAGGTCCTTGCTTTTCATGACTTGGAATACTTCTTTCCAGCCCCTTCTTGCCTGGAAGGTTTCTTTTGAGAAATCAGCTGATAGCTTTGTGGGAACTCCTTTGTAGGTAAAGTGTCCTTTTCTCTTGGTGCTTCTAAGATTCTCTCCTTCTCTTTAATCTTGGCTAATGTAATTATGATGTGCCTTGGTGTGTGCTTCCTTGGGTCCAACTTCTTTGGGACTCCCTGGGCTTCCTGGACTTCCTGGAAGTTTATTTCCTTCACCAGATTGGGGAAGTTTTCTTTCATTATTTTTGCAAATAATTTTTCAATTTCTTGCTCTTCCTCTTCTCCTTCTGGCACTCCTATGATTCAGGTGTTGGAACATTTAAAGTTGTCCCAGAGGTTCCTAAGCCTTTCTTCATGTTTTGGAATTCTTACTTCTTCATTCTGTTTTGGCTGAATGTTTATTTCTTCCTTCTGTTCCAAATCATTGATCTGAATCCTGGTTTTCATCCCTTCACTGTTGATTTCCTGTATATTTTCCTTTATTTCACTTTGCATAGCCTTCACTTTTTCCTTTATTTTGTGACCACACTTCACCATTTCTGTGAGCATCCTTATTGCCAGCATTTTGAATTCTGCATCTGATAGGTTGGCTATCTCTTTGTCACTCAAAAGATCACTGGAGTTTTGATCTGTTCTTTCATTTGGGCCATATTTCTTTGTCTGAGTACAACTGTTAAGTGTAAGTGGTGGAGCCTTAGGCATTCACGAGGGTGGGGCAATCCACGTTGTTGTGTTGTGGTGCTGTATGTAGGGAAGGGGTCAGAGAGGGAGCAATGCCACTTACTTGACTCTTGTCCCACTTTCAGTCACTTCTCCTGCTACCCACAAACAAATTGTGCCCTTTCTTTTGGTGATTCCTAGGTTGGTTGGTTGTGTACATCTAGGACCCTCTGAGTCTCTCCAACAAAGTCTCCTGTGAGGTTGGGAGTTTCTCCTGATGCTGCAACCCCCACAGATTTTTACAGGCAGAGTTTTTGAGCATCTCTTTTCTTGTGCTGGAACCCTGGGTTGTGTGGACTGTCTTGCTCTCCAGTTGTTCCTCCCAGTTTATCCACATACAAATGTAGGACCGACTGGTCTGCCAGCCACCACCTTGCTGTGAGTCCTTTCCACCCCAGCTGCCAGTCTCTACCCCTCCTATCAGTCTGAGTGAAGATTTCTTCTTCAACTCCTTTGATGTCAGAGTTCCATATAGTTCGATTTTCTGGCAGTTCTGGGTATTTTTTTTGTTTTTAAATTGGTTGTTGTTCTTTTGGTTGTACAAAGATGCAAAGTTTATCTATATATGCCTCTATCTTGGCCAGAAGTCTATATTTCACAAGCTTTAAACATCATTGTCAGATCTGGCCCTTTGATGGTGATTCCAAGAAAGGATTTATGCAGAGTGTTTTGAACAGTAGAAGAGATGCTGGGAGAACTGTGAGGGGGTCCCAAGGTGCCTATTTTGAAGAGGACTGAGGCATCATTGTCCTATGTACAGTGTTTTTGTATCTTGTATCTTCTTCAATAAATGTCTCTATTTTTCATATTACATGGCTGGATACTTTATGGACAGACCTCATAAGTCATATTTTTGTAGAAAAATAAGAAAATAGAAATAAGCAAAAAACATAATTTTCCATAATTTCTACCTCTCAAAAATATTCATTTGTATCTTGGTGTTTAATGAGAATCATTTCTTTCTCCTTGTCTCTCCTCTCTACACATACACACATATTTACAGATACATACAAACAACCATATTTAAAAAATGAGATCTCATTATACATTTAGGTTTTTAACTTGCTTTCTCACCTGACAACTTTGTATGTCAATGAAAATAGGCCTATTCAACAATTTAAAATTATTCTATTGCATACACAGTCTGTAAATTATTTAACCATTCTCCTGTGGTTGAACACTTCAACAATTTCAAATTTTTACTCTCATGACTTCATACTCTGTGACATTCTTAAGTGTTTAATGTCTTGTCAACAGGAGATTTTTCAGATATGTTGTGAAAGTATGTTCTTATATTATACCTCCTCTCCTTTCCTCCTCTCTTTTATCCTCTTCTCTCCTTCCCTTTCCCACTCCCTCTCTTTCTTTTTTAGAAACACTTTTATTTGTAATGCATTTCACTCCATCCTGGTGGGATAATGGGCCTGAATCAGGGTGGGCCCTTGGCAGCAGGGTTCAGAGGAGGCTTTCACAGCTGGTGGTAAAAAAGAGGTTTCTGACTCTGCAAACTCTCCAGGGTCATTAAGGCAACATACAGCCCTTCCTTTGTACATGCCTCTCAAGCTGGTGTAGGTCATCCCTCTCCAATGCTGCCTCTTTTCTCTCTTAGAGTCTGTCTTGATATAGTATTTTAACAAGAGTTCACTGGTATAAAAATACAGCCATGTGGACTAAATATTTAGCCTTCCAAGCTGACTATTTAGAAAGACAAGACTTATTTGAATAAGAAGTTCTGATATTTTCATTTGAAACAAGAAGCTTCACTATCATATTGTAATGTCAGGCATTTCTCTAGGGCACACTCCCTAAGCTGCAAGAAGTAAGAGATAGAGTAGGATGCTGGAAATTAAACAAAATAAGGGCCACTTGCCTGAGCCTGTTGGAGAGGAAAATACATTTGTACAGGGTGAGAGCAGCCATAATTATATTATGTCTTAATTTGCATCTTGTGTTATAGGCAGGTCATGCAGGATAGCAAAAACAACTAACATTTCATGATATAGTAATCCCATATTCTAGAAAAACAACCCTTAGGTGAAAGCCAAATTAATTGGCAGAATGATGGTGCTAAGCTCACAGTTACCATTTTTGGTTCACTGAGTGTTTTCTGCATTTGGAATGGGAGAAGCAGATGAAATTTTGGAGATACGGGCTTCCCTCCTCGGCAGAAGATACACACTGATGTAGTTTTCCTTCTGCTCTTTCAGTGTGGTGTTGTGCATATGTGTGTGTTTACTTCTGAGCTTTGGAGCTCAATTACTTAGTCTTTCTCAATTAATTCACAATTTCATATTACAGAAGCATGAGACTTTTGTCATGGGCATGAGAGACAAGTGCTGGCTATTTTTGTTGCGATAACTGACTCTTCTTCATCTCTCAAACCACCTGGCCTTAAGGTTCAAAAATAGGAATGTTATTTTCAAACTACAGGTTGTTAAAGTAAAAAAAAAGTTTTCTGTTTTCAATTAAATCAGTAGATGTCTTTCTTATTAAGTAGTACAAATTCCTTCATATTTCTTCTTTACAAAAATGAAACAAGTACTAGTTTACATGAGTAGGACTCATTGATGCTCAAGACCTTGTCTTTCTAACCATTTTAATGTGGCAAACATTCTAAATTGCATCTGAGTAAAATAATTTTCCAGGGCCTGTTTTTAAAGGTTTTCAGGGCCTTCTGGTAAGATATCTTGTTTGTCCCTCTGGACCCACTTTTGATTTTTGTTCATTTTGTTCCACATCTCAGAAGAATGGCTTCCAGTTGGCTGTAGCCCAGGCAGGAGGTTGGAGGGAGGGCAATTGGGATATGTACTTCCCCAGCTGTCTCCTGCAGGCCTCAGTGAATGGTGATAGGAAATTGCTGTTGCTAGTTTGGGGGGCTGCATGGTCCTTGTGCTCTCCGTGCCCACATCTTTGTAAATAGCCCTGGTTATGGGTTGAATGGTGTCTTCCAAAGTTGTTGGAATCTTAACCCCAGAACCTGTGAATGTGACTTTTGGAAATTTGGAAGGTTTTTGGAAATAGGGTCTTTATAGATGACCAAGTTAAAATGGAGTCATTAGGATGGGCCTTCTCCCAACATTACTGGTGTCCTAACAAAAAGGGAAAAATTCAGACTCACACATGAACACGGAATGCCATGTTGGGATGAAGGTGGAGATTCTAGTGATTTATCTGTATGCCAAAGAATGTAAAAAATTGCCAGCAAGCTCCAAAAGCTTGGAGAGAAGCACAGAACAGATTCTCTCTCTTAGCCCACAGAAAGACTTTTCTGTGTGGCTCTAACTAATCCTCATCCACATGGAATTCTGAAGTTTTGGGGTAAGGCCCAGGAATTTTTTCTTAAGTTCCTTAGGTGATAGAAAGTTCTGGGGAGTCTGTTGGACTAACTAGGAGTATAGACTTTGAGTCAAACTGATCTGGGTTCTGAAACTGACTCTGAGTTTTCAGCTGGGTAAGCTTGGGTATGTTATTTAACCTCTTTGAGCTTTGTTTTCCTCATTTGTAAAATACGTAGTCCTTCAACCTAATTTTGTGCCCTGTCCCCTTTGTTTGTTCTGAACTGGCTACCTGGCCTCTTATCCCTTTTCTGCTTCAGTTCTTTTGCACAAGCCATTCTCTCTGCAAATCTCTTTCTCCCACTTTCATTCAAATTCATTCTTCAGGCTTGGAACATTGCTTATTCAGAAGGCCACTTGATTCTGACAATCTAAATTATGTCCTTCACCTCATTTGAGTTATTCTCTTACATAACGTATTTTCCTTCATTACCTTCCCTTTTTCCTTTTCATAAAATGTAATCTCTCTTCTGGACTACACTGTAAGCTCCATGAGGGTGGAGACCATGTGTCATTTTGCAGCAAATTGTTGGAGGTAGGAAATGATTTGAAGAGGGGGCTGTATGCCTCCTGTTACCTCCCTTAGCCCTGCCTCCAAGTCACTTTGGAAAATCTTTCAGTCTAGATGAAACCCGTGTTCTTATGCAAATGTAGCCTCAAGACAATTTCTCTGGGCTCTGATTATTTCCCGTACCACTTTCTTAATAGCATTCTAGATTCTCTATTGCTGCTGTTATATACTCTGTGACAAGAAAGGTGCCTGGCCCAGAACAGGCTCTCAAAAATATCTGCATTCAGATGGCCCCTGCATCTATAGTTCTAGACCTCCCTCACTTTTCAGTCCTGGCTCTGAATTTCCAATGTTTCCCTAATTAACTCATAGATATCTGGTAATGCTTATTTCTCTAACTATATTGGTGGGCTGTCATTAAAAACAAAACAATTTTATTGCCATATTTTGAATTTAATTAAATGAATTCACTAATTTTAAGAAAGAGGCAGATTCTAAGTTACAAATAAATAATGAACTGTTGATTCAATATTTTCACTTATACCTTCAGTATCAACTCAAGCTCAACATGCTTAAAAACAAACCCACCAACTTTCCAAATTGACTCACTTCCTGATTTCCCTGAGCTTTCCTTTTGTTTCTAGCATTACTATTTTTTCAGTCAGCCAAATGAATGGGAATTCCCTCCTCGTCCCCGTATTCTCTCCTAATGTTAATTATTATAACTTCATTACCATTAATTCTGGCCCTCATCCCTTTTCACTTTCTTTAATCACATCCTGATAGTTTCTTTTTAAAAATTAAAAAATATATTTTATTTATTTATTTTTAGATGGAAGACAAAGGAGAGAGAAACATCAATGTGTGGTTGCCTCTCATGCCCCTCACTGGGGCGGTGGCTGGCAATCCAGGCATGTACCCTGACTGGGAATCGAACTGGGGACGCTTTGTTTCACAGGGCAGTGTTCAATCCACTGAGCCACACCAGCCAGGGCACATCCTGATAGTTTCTTTTTTTAAAAATTACATTTTATTGATTTTGCTATTACAGTTGTCCCTTTTCTCTCCTATCATTCCCCTCCACCCTGCACACCCCCTCCCACCCACATTCCCCACCTTTCGTTCATGTCCATGTTTCATAAGTTCTTTAGCTTCTACTTTTCCCACACTATTCTTGCCCTCCCCCTGTCTATTTTCTACCTACCATCTATGATACTTATTCTCTGCACTTTGTCCCCCTCTCTCCTCCTCCCACTCCCCTGTTGCTAACCCTCCATGTGATCTCCATTTCTGCGTTTCTGCTCCTGGTCTAGCTGTTTGCTTTTGTTTTAGGTATGGTTGTTAATACTTGTGAGTTTGCTGTCTTTTTACTGTTCATATTTTTTATCCTCTTTTTCTTAGATAAGTCCCTTTAAGATTTCATATAATAAGGGCTTGGTGATGATGAACTCCTTTAACTTGACCTTATCTGGGAAGCACTTTATTTTCCCTTCCATTCTAAATGACAGCTTTGCTGGAGAGAGCAATCTTGGATGTAGGTCCTTGCCTTTCATGACTTGGAATACTTCTTGCCAGCCCTTTCTTGCCTGGAAGGTCTCTTTTGAGAAATCAGCTGACAGTCTGATGGGAACTCCTTTGTAGGTAACTGCATCCTTATCCCTTGCTGCTTCTAGAATTCTCTCCTTCATTTTAATCTTGGCTAATGTAATGATGATGTGCCTTGGTGTGTTCCTCCTTGGGTCCAACTTCTTTGGGACTCTCTGAGCTTCCTGGACTTCCTGGAAGACTATTTCCTTTGCCAGATTGGGGGAGTTCTCCTTTATTATTTGTTCAAATAAGTTTTCCACTTGTTGCTCTTCCTCTTCCCTTTCTGGTACCCCTATGATTCAGATGTTGGGATGTTTAAAGATGCCCTGGAGGTTCCTAAGCCTCTCATATTTTTGAATTCTTGTTTCTTCATTCTTTTCTGTTTGGTTGTTTCTTTCTCCCTTTTGGTCCACTCCATTGATTTGAGTCCCAGTTTTCCTCCCATCACTATTGGTTCCCTGTGCATTTTTCTTCATTTCACTTATTGTAGCCTCCATTTGTTTATCTAATTTGTGACCAAAATCAACCAATTCTGTGAGCTTCCTAATCACCAGAGCTTTGAACTGTGCCCCTGATAGGTTGGCTACCTCTTGGTTGCTTAGATGAATTATCTCTGGGGCCCTGATCTGTTCTCCTGTTTGAGCCATCCTTGGTTTTGTGGTTGTTTTTTTTTTGGTCTGGTCATGGCTGTTATGTAGAGAGGGGTGGAGCCTTAGGTGTTCCCCAGGGTGAGGCAACCCAGTTGCTGGGTTGTGATGCTGGATGTGGGGGCGGGGTCTGACAGAGCACAATGGTGCTTGCTCTGCTCTCTCTCAGATTCCAGTCCCTTCAGCCGCTTTGCCCAAGCCAATTGGGCCCTTCTGGTGCTGACCTCCATGTGGGTGGGCCTGCACACACTCCAGGACCCCATGGGTCTCCCCAACAAACTCACCTGTGAGGCTGGGACTCTCTCCAGGCACCTCAACACAAATGTTTTCAATCAGTGCCTTCAGGCTTCACTTCCTGGTGCTGGGGCCCTGCCTTGCGAAGTCTGTCTTGCTGCCCATTTTCACCTGGTTTATCTGTGTGCGAATGTGTGTCCGTGGTCAGCTGCCTTATGCCCTCGCTTGGTCTGTTCATTGCCTCCTCGCGTTCGGCAACCACTGCCTGTGTGCCTGGGGTGACTGTGCACTTGGGACCACCAGCCACTGCCTTCTCTTGCTGGGACCCCTCTCCACCGGCTGCCGACTCCGCCCCTCTCACAGTTATGGGTGAATTGTTGTCAGACTTCCATACAATTCAATTTTCTATCTGTCCTGGTTGGGTTTTTTTGGTTCTATATTTTTGTTGTCCTTAATCTTGGTTGTGAGAGAAGGCACAGTGTGTCCATCTATGCTTCCATTTTGGCCGGAAGTCTGATAGTTTCTTAAATTCCATCCCTCTCTCTTTTTTTTAGGTGCCACTTTTTAAAATTTACTTTTATTACTGACACTAACAGATGTTTCCATTTTTCCCACTTTGCCCACCTCCATCCCCCTTCCCTCTGGCCATCACCACGCTGTTGTCTGTGTCTATGGGCTATGTATATATGTTCTTTGGTTAATCCCTTCACCTTCTTTCATCCACTCCCTCTCTCCCCTCTGACAGCTGTTAGTCTGTTGCATGTTTCCATGTCCCTGTTTCTATTTTGTTCTTCAGTTTATTTTGTTCATTCAATTTCACATGTAAGTGAGATCATGTGTATTTGACTTTCTCTGACCGGCTTATTTCCCTTAGTGTAATAATCTCCAGGTCTGTCCCTGCTGCACAAAAGGTAAGATTACCTTCTTTTTTATGGCCATGCAGTATTCCATTGTGTAAATGTGCCACAGTTTTTTTATCCACTCATATATTGATAGGCACTTGGGTTGTTTCCAGATCTCGGCTATTGTAAATAATGCTGCAATGAACATAATGGTGCATACATTCTTTTGCATTAGTGTTTCAGGATTCTTAGGTTATCTTTTCCCTCCCAAGCTCCCTACAACCTCCTTCCAGCATAAGGAAGAGAAATGCATCTAGAATGCCTTTTAATGTCTTTTCATTTTCTTCAGAGATCCAGCTCTCTGACCTGGTTTTCTGGGCCTTCCTCAGGCTGCCCCAATCCACCCGCAATTCAAATGCCATCTTTTCCATTTTCTCACATGCATTTTTTTTCAGTCATATTTATCTATTCACTGTTTCAAGATGCCAAATTCACTTTTAGGCAAATTTGGCACCTTTAATGTCTTCTGCTCTCTCAAGGGCACCTGGAGGGGCTCCCTTTGGGGAAAGCCCTGTCCTAGGTCTAATGAAGATTTACGGAATGAAGGAGACATGCTCCCTGACCTTGAAGGAGCTGTTGGCAAAATGAGGAGAAATGGACAGAGTTGATCCCTTTACTTTATTCATGATCAACATCAGTCTCTACTGAGTTGGTTTTATGGATCCTGGAACTGCTGGTGAAAAGCCAGGTTGAACACTGCAACCATGCTACATATGTTCATTTGTATTTTCCATGTTGGCTGGGCCATGGGCCACACATTCTGTGTGATACCATCAATGGGGTTAAATATATATGGAAGCCATCAACAAAATGGCTTATTATTTTTCAATTGAAGTAAACACTATGGCTTTTTTATGGCTTAAGAAAAAAGGTTGGGAACTGGAGCCCAGAGACAGTGATTGTAAGACCTAGGTAGTTTCTTAAACTTTCATAATGTCATTTATTTGTGTTATGCTTCATAGTAATTGACAATAAAAACATTAAAACAAATAATAAAAAGCTCTGTGTATTTACTGTTGAGGACTGGTAGTGTGTAGGTTCTAACGTAAAGTAGGCACTTGGTTGTTTCATTGTGATTTGTAACACTGTATATTCTCAGTTCTCATCTGTCTCAGTGTGTAAATTCTGTAACAGCAGGAGACATGTCTGTTTTGTTCCCGACCTAATCCCCAGAGCCCACCACAGTGCCTGCACAGAGTGGGTCCTCTGGAAGTGCCCTTTTTCCTTTCAAATTTTCAGTTGTTTTAAAAAACCATAGTAAGTGAGAAACTCTGCACATTTTTGTTTTTATTTAAATAAGGCAGCAGTCTTTATTTTTCCACCAGGATAGTCAAAATCTTATTTGACATCAACTTCATCTGGTTACATTTTTTCTTTTACTTACCCTTAAGCAAATGTGTTTGAGATGTTTTTGCATTTAATTTTTATATTTTAGCTTAATATTAATGATTGTGCTCATGATATCATTTTGTGGCAGAATAGACTCATTTTTAAAAAGGGAATAAATTAATTAACTTTGTTTAAAGCTTCAGATATTCCAGTTTCTTATTAATAATTCATCATGAATACTTGTATGTATTAGTGTCTTGAGGTAGACTCCCAGAGGATTATTTTTGAAGTAAAACCCTCAGGGATATTGTGTATCAAAAATGTAATTATAGTGCTAAACTACAAGCAAATATCTTCTTTTCCAATCTTATTGAGTATGGCTCTCACCTTGTATTTTGCATTTTGTTTCAAGATGTAGTAGTTCAACAAAGAACTCAAGGAGTTATGCTACATAAAAACATATTTTTGTGTTGTTAATAAAGCATCACAAAGCCAAAAATTACATGTATCTTAGAGATAATTTATCTATTCAGGCATTTTGGTCAGGGTTGCTAGTTTCTGAAAAAACAATGATATAAAGCCTAACTTATCTTAAAAACTATAGATGTAATTTTAAAGATTTTATTTATTTATTTTTAGAGAGAGGGGAAGGGAAGGAGAAAGAGAGAGAGAGAAACATCAATGTGTGGTTGTCTCTTACATGCGACCCCCACTGGGAACCTGGTCCGCAACCCAGGCATGTACCCTGACTAGGAATAGAACCGGTGACCCTTTGCTTTGCAGTCTGGTGCTCAGTCCACTGAGCCACACCATCCAGGGCCTTAAAAACTATCTCGATACCACTATTCTTACTGTCATTTATACTTTATTTACCTGTCATTTACATTGTTAACACAACTGGGCCATGTATGCAAACATGCATTTTCTTTTCTTTTTTTAGTTGAGGTATAATTGGAATGTAACATTATATTACAAAAATGCATTTTCCATATGACTTCCTGGTACTACTACTCTGATAATCTCTTACCTAGTTACAACCGTAATATGTGATTGCTGCATTTTTTCTTGAAAATTAGCTCAAACTTTTCCAGGGTTAGCAATAACTTGGGCTGAATTACAAGTTACCAGTAAAATAAGTCCTTACACAATGCAATCTGTTTTTCTTGCTACGGAGTCTCTCCAATGGGTAGAAATTAATAGAGGTAAGATTGTCCAAGACCCAAGATCAATCAGTGTTGCTGAGAGGTTAGAGGTAACTGAACAGTCAAAGATGCTCTTGGCTGGTACGAGGAAAACTATGCACACCCCTTCCTCTGCTTCAGTGCCCATTCCCTTCTTTGTCTGTCACCTGACAGCTAGCAGGCACCCAAATAGTTGTTTACTGAATGAGTACATTTAATAATTAGTGAGAGAGAGGATTTCTAAGTTATCCTTAAGACAGTGGCAAAAATAATTAGGTATGAATGTAGCCATTAATATTACACACCAATTATATTCTGATAGGGTAAAATTGTCTGGAGGCTCACGGGAGCTGGTATTATTTGTTTTCTTTAGGCTGTTGGGGATCAAGTCTAGTAACAGCTATAGCCTTAAAATAATATGGTGAATATTTGTAGATTTAAAAATAATTTATATTTTTTATTGAAGTGAAGGAAATAAGCAGTCCCAATACTTAGGTTTATTCTCCCTAAAGGCTAGGTTACTCTTTGATACATTGGACATCTTGGCATTATTTGTTAAATTACTCTTTGGGCTGTTATTGATTGGCAGGAGTGCAGAAGGATATGGTGCATCATTTAAAAAAAAAAAAACAGAGCAACTCTTGACCTTGGGTTATGAACAAGGGTTCACTCTCTGTTCACTTGGCAACTAGTGTCATTAGAAACACATACTATTGTATCTTTTGAGTGTAGAGAAATTATACTCATATTGATGTATTTTGATTTGTCCAGAAGATGTTAACCCAGATACTGAGAGGAAAGAACAAACCTGTGGACATAAAACCACTATTTAAGACATAATTTCTTAAATTCACTGATCTCAGTTTCTCATTTGTGTTTGAGATGATAAAAGATACCTTAGGGATGAATGCAAAATCTGACTAATGATTAAATCAGAAGGCAACATGGGAAAAGGAGTTTGAAACTCATATCATTTTATTATTGTCAATAAAAGTCACCCAGATAGACAGGAACACCTGATAGATACTTCCTTCAATAAATTTATGAGCTATTCTAAATTAATCTTTGTAGAATCCTGTGAGCCATCTATACCTGGACACAAAACCAAGCAACCCATGAGAGGCCACATGACTTTATCATAATTAAAAAGAGAGCTGGAGCCTGGTGTATTGTACGCAATCATAAAAAAGCCTCAATGCACTCTGCTGTAATTAAAACTCCAAGATAATAAAGAGAAAGAACAAAAAGCTCTATATTAGAATTCTCCAGCATGTTTAAGGGTGAATTGAGTGGCTCAGGCCTAAAGCTATCATACACAGCATTGATTAGTCAAAACACAGCTGTAAACAGGCTCCAGGCTACTGTTAGATAGAATGGGACAGCACCAACAGAGGTGCTGAGGGGAGTGAGCCCCTTGACTAAATTATGAGGCAGGCAAAGAGGGAGACTCAGTTTCCTTGCCTCCAAAATAAGGGTTTTAGATTTAGATGATTGGGTAAATATCTTTTAGGTTTAAAGTGCCCTGAAGCTATAGTTCTAAAATTTAGGGATTCTCCATTTTGGGGGCTCTAAGCTGTGTTTGGAGCACCGCCTTCATCTATTACAGGTCAGCCTTTTCTCCCATCTCAGACCTCACGGAGGGGCATTACCCACATCTGTCTCTCGCCCAGGCCCACGTGTTTTCATCTCCTCTGTACTCTCCTCTCTCAGGGATCTTTCTCCTTCAGGACCGCGTAGGCCAGCAACCCAATTTGTTCGAATGATGACTTAAAGGTGTTAACCTTTCCACAATGTATTTGAACTCCACAAAGATATTTTGAAATACTCATCTATGTATTTTTCCCTTTCTGGTGTGTAGCTGGGATCCCTTACTCCTCACTCTGAGGAGAGCCTCAGAGTCAAGATATCCCTCCTGATTATTGTAATTAGGGAGTGAGATTGAATCTTGTAGTTCTAGGGAAGAAATAATAGAAAGAGGCTCAGAGCGGAGGAGGAATCTCACTGTTTTCTATCTAGAGTAAACAACAACAACAATACTAGAGACGATAGACAAAAAATTTCCAGATTGGCAAGGGCTAGTTTCTTCTGATAATGGCTTATTGGCTCTTATTAGAGTAACTTTTCCACAAGTGACCAAAAACTCTGAAAAAAAAAGTTAGAAAACACAACCCTCTGGAGGTGTTAGAGAGCAAACCAAAGCAGGGACGTATGTAGGTATTTTATGTGGACATGTGGAGGAAGGGAGCAGCACTGAGTGGGCTTCTAATTTGTTACAGATTTCAGCTTGAAGATCAGTCCCAGTTGCCACAGCAGGGAGGCAAAACATGGCTTAAAAACCCATAGTCTTACCAAGGAGAGGGTATGAGGCAGCCACAGCAGCTGAAAAGTAAGGGAGGAATCCCAGAAAAGAGAGAGAGACCCAAAGACAGAGTCCAGATTTTTGTATCACCTGCCTAAATACCTGGATGAGCCCTGAAGGACACATATGCAGGAAGATACCAGACTTCCCTGTCAGGATAAAAGCACTGACCTGAGATTTCACAGTGTGGAGTTTGAGTTCAGCCTAGTTAACTTTTTGCCAAACAAGCAAACAAAAATAAAACTCTTTAAAGAAACAACAGAATCAAGAATTTCTGTCATTCATAATTTCTACGCTGCAATCCAAAATTGCAGGACATGAAGAAATAGAAAATGTGACCCATACTGAAGAGAAAAGTGACTCAATGATAATCAGACCTCTGTCAGTCCCAAATTGTTAAATCCCATCGATGGGACTAACAAACAAAAATTTTAAAGCTGTGATTATAACTATGTTAAAACATTTGAAGAATAATATTTCTACAATGAATAAGGAGTTAAGATATCTCAGCAAATAAATTGAAAGTATAGAAAAGAATCTAATGTCTATTTTAGAGATAAAAAATACTATACCTGAAATAAAAATTTACTGAATGGGTTTCACAGTAGATTAAAGATGATAGAGCCTTGGCTGGTGTGGCTCAGTGGACTGAGCACTGACCTGTGAACCAGAAGGTCACCAGTTCGATTCCCAGTCAGGGCACATGCCTGGATTGCAGGCCAGGTCCCCAGTGGGGGCACAGGAGAGGCAAACACACACTGATATTTCTCTTCCTCTCAATCTCCCTCCCTTCCTCTCTTTCTAAAAATAAATAAATAAAATCTTTATTAAAAAGATGGTAGAAATATGAATCAATAAATTTTTATCAATAGAACTTATCCAGTCTGAAGGCCAGCCAGACAAAAATTGGAAAAAAAAGAGCAGAGAGCCTCAGAGTCCTCTAGGCCAATATCAAAATACATTGAAAATAAGTGGGTAGAAAAAATATACCATGTTAAGCTATAAACATAAGAAAGATAAACTGCATCGATATCAGATAAAATAGGCTTTAAGGCAAAAGTTATTAAAAGAGAAAGGTTTCATAATATTAAAAAGGTCAGTATATAAAGAAGATATACCAACCATAAATATGTGCCTAATAACAGAGATTTAAAGTACATGAAGCAAAACTGGACAGAATTAAAGGTAATGGCAAATACTAGGCACTTGAGAATTTTCTAGATCCCCAAAGCTTTTCTTAAATATTAAAAGTCAGACCCCAATGTACTAATAACAAAGTTTATAAAATGTACCTGCAAATAAAGAGGATGCAGAATTGTGAACACTTGTAGGGGAATGGATTTGAAGGAAATGAAATCAGAGAAACATGCAAGATTTGTGCCTTACTTTTCATGGTATGGTGCAGGAGGATGGACGGCAAAGGCTGAAGAAGTGAGTAAGCCTGGGTTAGCCTTGCTTAGTTGTCATGTTCATCAAGGTGGTACAGAGAAAGCAGCTGAATTTTCTTGAGATTGCAGGGCCATGCAAAGGTACTGAGAGGGCTGGTAGGCTGAAAGAAGGTCTAGGTGTGCCTTTGAGATTGTCATGGAGTTGGGGCCAGAATTGAGCACATATGTATTAGATACCAGTGCATGATGTCCAGGTGGGGTGAGCTATACCTTAATAGATGCTAGTGAATACAGATAAGTACATATCTGTACTTACTAGCATCTGTTACTAGCATCTATATAGTTCACTTATTAGCTACCCATGTGGTTTTGTCTAGCTGTCAAGATTTCTTGAAAGCCCTTTGGGAAATTATATCATCTTCAGAGGAGAAGGAAGATGTAGGAGAGTGGGAGAATCTTCAATTGATATATTTACCCAATGGGACAGTTTTAAATTGATGTGACTGGGTTAAGTTTAAGTGGCAAGACTAAGGAATTAAAACATTTTTTAGTGTTGAAATTGAACAGTATATAAAAGTGCATAAAATATACATACATGGTTTAAGAAATAATTCAGGTTAAGAAATAGCACATTGCTAGTATTTGAGAATCTTTAAGTATTTTCACTCACAACGACAGCCTCCTTCTTTTTCCTAATGGAAACCACTATCTTGCTGATTGTTATAGTTTCTTTAAAAAATAATTTTACCAATAATTAAAAGCGATTATGCCATAATTATTCTTGTATAAGGGGTCATGATCACATTTGCATACATTTCTATAGGATATGAACCTAGGAATGGCATTGCTGGGTCACAGGATATACATGTTTTTGCCTTTACTGAATAATGTCACATTACTTTCTAAGTGCTCCTGTCAATTTTCATGTCTACCAGTAGTGCATGAAAGTTTCTGTTGTTTCACATCTGTGACAAGTCATTTTTTGGTATAAGACTTTAATAGTTTTGACAATAATGCTGCTAGTATTTTTCAGTCCTCATTCTCAGGTGATAACTTTTCTTCCCATTTCTCTGAGAAAATAGAATAATCAGAAGAGATCTAACAGAATTCTCATCACTACTTCTACCTGCCTACCTGCATCAGTCTCCTTGTAATCTGCCTTTCCTCCTATCATCATGGAGGAGTGGTCTGTGCTCTTACTTGTGGCAATCGTGCTTATGACCTAGCTCCCATCCTTTATTATCTGCTCAAGGACACTGCTCCATTAATGATCCTCTTCCTTCTGCATCATGATTTTCCCTTTCTCTACTGAATAGTTTCCATTGATATACAGACATGTAACTGTTACTTCCAACTTACAACAAACAAACAAAAAATAGTAGCTAACATAACCTAGCAACTGCTTCATTTTTCTGCTTTATTTTACAGCAAAACTTTTGTTTTCTCTTCTCACTGTCTCTAACTTTTCACTTCCTATTTTCTCTCTCTTTTTCAAAGCTACCTCCATGGTAGGTATATATTTTAAATTTTTTGGTCTGAGTTTGTTTAGTTATAAATTGTATTTTATTGTTTATGCTATTATAGGATCCCAATTTACCCCCCTTTGCTCCCCGCCACCCAGCACACCCTACTCCCTCATGCAATCCCTACACTATTGTTCATGTTCATGGGTCATGTACATAAGTTCTTTGGGTGCTCAATTTTCTATACTGTACTTTACATTCCCATGACTATTCTGTGACTACTACTTTGTACTTCTTAATCCCTTCACTTTTTTCACTAATCCCCCTGAAACTCCTCCCAACTGGCAACCTTCAACACATTCTCTGTATCTATGATTCTTTTTCTGTTATGCTTGTCTGTTTTTTAGATTCAATTATTGATAGATACATGTTTATTGTGATTTTACTGTTCATAGTTTTGGGACAGTCCCTAACACTATCCTTATTTTTTTCTTCTTGATGTTCTGATTGGTTGTTTTTTGCTTCCTTATGTTCCAAATCACTGATTTGATTCTTGGCTTCATCTACTATCCTATTGATTCCCTGTAAATTGTTCTTTATTTCAATTAGTGTATTCTTCATTTCTGACTAGATCTTTTTTATGATGCTGAGATCCTCACTAAGTTCTTTGAGCATCCTTATAAACAGTGTTTTGAACTCTGCATCTGATAGATTGCTTATCTCTGCTTTTTTTGTTCTTTTTCTGAGTTGTTTTTCTGTTCTTTCACTTGAGCCATGTTTCTTTGTCTCCTCATTTTGGCAGCCTCCCTGTGTTTGTTTCTATGTGCTAGGTAGAGCTGTTACATCTCTCAGGCTTGGTATTTGTGGCCTAATGTAGTATGTGTCCTATAGGGTCCACTGGCACAGCTTCACCTATTACCCAGGGTGGGTATCAATGTTCACCCACCTTGTGGCCTGTGTACACCCTACAGTTGTAGTTGAGCCTTGATTGCTGTTGGCATGTCCAAGGTCAGCCACTGCCTGTTTTCTGTCTGGGGTCACAGAGCATAAGCTACAGTGTGATCTTCAGATGGCTGCTAATTTTTCTGGGCTTGGTGGTGCCCAGGAAAAGCCAAGCTGTGTATCAAGGCCATCTGCTAACAGTGTCAGGCCTGGAGTCACTTACCAAGAGGTGAGAGGTTTGCTGAAACCAGGCACTGCTTGTTCAAGAGAATTTAGGAAAATCTAAAGCATGGAACAAGACAAGCCATTTGTCTGAAAAAGCTACTGGAAATGGCTTGGTTGGACCTGAATGTTGGGTGCATCAGGGCTTCAGGAAATCACCAGGGTAGGAGAAACAGTGTGAACCAGGTTGATGGAGTCTCTAATATGGTGCCTGCCTGCTGGCTCTGTGACTCTGTGAGAGGAAGGCTCAGAAGAGGAACAATGGGCTCTGCCCGGGAGAAAGCTGTCTCCCAGCTCTTGCCCTGATGCTGAACAATTCAGTTCCTTTCCATATGTCTCTGTTGCCTCTCAATATGCTGCCATCCTCTGGAGCTCAGAGGGAGTGGGTCAGAGTAAGTCTATTCACGAGCACTTTAAGAGGAATGGCCTTGGATTCCAGCAGTTTCTGTTTTCCACAGCCTCAATTTCTGCTGACTTTAAAGCCAGAAGTTATTAGACTTATCTTTCTTGAACTGGAACCCTGGGCTGGGGAACCTGCTGGGGCTGGGACCCCTCACTCCTGAGATACCTGTTTCAATTTTTATTGATCACATATCAGTGTGGGACCAACCCATTCCCCATCTTTGCCCCACCTACCAGTCTCAGTGTGGTCTCTTCTTTAATTCCATTATTGTAGGTCTTCCTTTCATCTCAATATCTGACAGTTGTGAATGATGGTTGTTCTATAGTTTAGTTGTAATTTTTATGTGGTTGTGTGAAGAGGTGAACCATGTTTACCTATGTTGCCATCTTGATCAGAAGTCCCTCATTCTCCATTAAACTCAATCAAATCAAGTTTTCTTCCTACTGTTCTACCAGAATTACTCTTGTTAGAGTCACCAATGACTGCCGTATTGCTTGCGAGAGTGATCACTTCTAAGTTCTTATCTTACTTGATTTGTCAGCAGTATTTGACATCTCTCTCCCTTTAATTTCCCAGGATACCTCCTGAGTTTTCTCCTACATCACTGTTTATTCTTTCTTGGTCTCCTTTGCTGATTTCTCTTTATGACTCTGATCTCTTAACAGTGGATACTCCAGATCCCTGTCATTGGGTCTATCCTTTATTTTTTCCTCTCCACTGATGAACTTATCTAGTCCCATGGTTTTAAATAGTATAATTAAACTTGCAAGTCCCAAATTATGTTTCCTTTCTGGACCTGTTCAGAGAACTCTAGATTTGTTTATTCAGCTGCTTACTTGACCATTTATTTAGATGTATAATAAATCCTTTAACATGCCTGAAACCAAACTCTTGAATTTTCTTACAGCCATATCATTTGTTTTAATGCACATTAGAAAAAGACTTATCTTTCTCCCAACAGATGCTGCCTATGTATGGCACACATCTTTGGATTTCCTTTTTCCTCCCCCCCACCCATCTTTCCTTACCTTTGTCTTCAAAATGCTCATCCCACAGTCTTCCATTTTAATTAAGGAAGCTCCACCCTTCCAATCATTCCAGTGAAATATTTTGGAGTCATCCTTGGCTTTTCTTCTTCTTTACAACCATGTCTAGTTCACCAATAAACTCTGATGAATACAGTAGTTTAGATGAGGGAAGAGAATCCTAGCTAATGAAGTACTACAATAGCAGGGAGGCCATGAGCATGTAACACATTTGCAGAGGCAGTGTAACTCTTCAGCACTGTCTACATTTTTCATGCTGTGCATTTTGCCTGAAAGTGTCTTCCTTTCCACCTTTTACAACCCACTTCATATTTTACAGTTCAGCTCAAATATGATCTATTCTATGGAAACTTCTTTAACACTGTCACAGCAACAAACTATTATTTTAGCATTTATTACTCTTTTTGTCATTTTAGTCTTGCCTTAGTTTCCTTATCTTACAAAGGAAATATTAATGTTACCCAACTCAAATTTTTATGAGATTATATTGAGCTGACACTTCTGAAGTACTTAGAACAGTGCCTGGCACTGTTCTGCTACTTTTAAACTACTTCTGAAAAGTTAGCCCTTTTGATGATGCTGATATTATTGTCTTCTCAGTAGATTGTGTGCTCCTGAGGGGTCAATGAGATTATCTAATTTATCTTTAAATACCCAGCATTTAACATAATGCTAAAAATATGGAATGATCAATAAATACTTATTGAAGAAGTAGATTCATAGGATCAGGCACACAGATTTGGTTGAATAGACATAGATATATGCAGGCAGCAGTGGTATGTTGGAAAGAAGCTGCAATTAGAATTAGGTTTTATGGTAAATCTCTAGTTCAGACCTTACTAGTTGCATGACAACGGACAAGCCACTTAAACTTTCTGAACCTTAGTTTCTTTAGCTCAAATTAGAGGTGACAACTTCTCAGAGTAATGTGCTAAGGATCACTTAAGATAATGTACTTGGTAATTTATAGCTCATGTTGCAAATTAAGGTTATTAGGTATTAAGATTTATAGTTCAAAGTATACCTACCATAATTACAAAGCAGTAAGACTTGCTATATGTTGTATAAAAAAATCAGTCCTGTCATTTTATACTTATTTTTGTTATATAGGTATAAGGATTTTAATTTTTTTGTGTGGGAATATGACAAATGTTTCTTGATTACTTTTTGCACACATAATAGAGGCTGCAAAAATATTTCCACACCCTGCTCCTAGGAGGTTGTTTTTTGGCTTGCTTGAGTCATCACAATTGAAGTCTGTTGGTCTTAACAACACAGCTTCTCAGTCTTCTTCTGCTTTAAAAAGTCAGTTTGTGAAAGTTATTTTTTCAAAATAAATTGCTAGGTGATTAAATCCACACTAAAATGGCTTAAATGAACCAATAAAAGACATAAGGTAACTGGATGGTTAAGGAAACAAGACCCATATACATGCTGTCTACAGGAGACCTACCTCAGAATGGAAAATACACACAGGCTAAAAGTAAAGGGGTGGAAAAAGATATTTCATTGAAATGAAAAGGACAAAAAGTTGGAGTAACAATACTTATATCTGACAAAATAGACTTTAAAACCAAGGTTATAGTAAGATACTTACTTAAAAGAACACTACATAATGGTAATGGGAACAATCCATTTACATCCAACATATGAGCACCTAAATATATAAAGAAAATCTTGAAGGACAAAAAGGGAGAGATTAACACTAATACAATCATAGTAGGGGATTTTAACACCCCTTTGATATCAATGTACAAATCTTCCAGGCAGAAAACCAACCAAAAAGAGAAGCCTCAAATGACAGACTAGATCAGATAGATTTAATTGATTTCTTCAGAGCATTTCACCCCAAAGCAGCAGAATATAAATTCTTTCCAGGAGCATTTGGAACACTTTCTAGGATAGACCACATGTTAAGACACAAAACAAGTCTCAATAGATTGAAACTATATCAAGCACCTTCTTTGACACTGATGGTATTAAAACTAGAAATCGGTCAGAAGAAAAAAAACTGAAAAACAAATAAAGATGTAGAAGCTAAATAAGATATTACTAAACAATAAATAAGTGAACAATTACATCAAGGAAGAAATAAAAAAAATAACTTGCGTCAACTGAAAATGAGAATACAGAAACTCAAAATCTATGGGACACAGTGAAAGCAATCCTAAGAGGGAAATTCATAACATTACAGGCCTACCTCAAGAAACAGGAAAAACCTCAAATAAACAATCTAATGTTATCCTTAGAGGAACTAGATAAAGAAAAACAAAGCCCAAAGAGAATAGAAGAGGGAAAATGGTAAAGAGCAGAGCACAAATAAAACAAAATCCACTCCCCACCCCGCCAAAAAAACCTAAGCAAAACCCAAAAGATCAATGAAACCGGGAGCTGGTTCTTTGAAAAGATAAACAAGCTTGATAAATCTTTAACCAGATTAATCAAAAAAAGGTGAGAGAGGACCCAAATAATTAAAATTAGAAATGAAAGAGATGCAACAATTGACTGCAAAGAAACACAAAGAATTGTAAGAAAATATTATGAACAACTATATTCCAATAAACTGGACAATCTGGATGAAAATGATACATTTCCAGAAGGATACAGTCTTCCAAAACTGAATCAGGAAGAATCAGAGAATCTGAAGAGATAGATTAGACCTAGTGAAATTGAAGCAGTAATAAAAAGAAAAACTCCCATAAAATAAAAGTCCTGGACTGGATGGCTTCATAGGTGAATTTTACTAAACACCCAAAGAAGAAGTCACACCTATTCTTCTCAAACTATTCCAAATAATTAGAGAGGCAGGAAGACTCCCAATCTCATTTTACAAGGCCAACAATATCCTAACTCCAAAACCAGATAAAGACACTACCAAGAAAGAAAATTGTAAGCCAGTATCTCTGATGATAATAGATACTAACATCCTCAACAAAATATCAGCAAACTGGATCCAGCAATACAGTAGAAAGATCATACACCATGATCAAGTGGGATTTATTTGGGGATGCAAGGTTAGTATGACATCCACAAAATCAATAAACATGATACACCACATACACAAAGTGAAGGATAAAAACAACATAATCATATCAGTAGATGCAGATAAAGCATTAGATGAAACCCAGCACTGATTTATGATTAAAAAACCTTTAGCAAAGTAGGAATAGAGGCAACATACCTAATTGTAGTAAAGGCCATATATGAAAAACCCACTGCCAGCAACATACTTAATGGGCAAAAACTACAAGCATTCCCTTTAAAATTGGAAACAAGTCAGGTATGTCTGCTTGCACCTTTCTTATTCAACAGAGTACTGGAAGTCCTAGCCACTGTAATCAGACAAAAAGAAGAAATAAAAAGGATCCAAATTGGAAAGGAAGGAGTAAAATTGTCATTATTTGCAGGCGATGTGATACTATACATAGAGAACCCTAAAGATTCCACTGAGAAACTACTAGACCTGATAAATAAATTCAGTAAAGTAGCAGCATACAAAATTAATATCCAGAAAACAGTTGCATTTTTATATGCCAATAATGAACTATCAGGAAAAGAAATTAAGAAAACAATGTCATTCACAATTGCTTCAAAAATAATAAAATACCTAGAAAAAATTAACCAAGGATGTAAAAGACCTGTATTTGAAAAATTATAAGACTCCGAAGAAAGAAACTGAAGAAGATACAAATAAATGGAAGCATATACTGTGTTCATGGATAGGAAGAAATAACATCATTAAAATGTCTGTATTATCCAAGGCAATATAGATTCAATGCAATTCCTATCAAGATACCAATGATGTATTTCACAGAACTAGAACAAATATTCCAAAAACGTATATGGAAGCACAAAAGACCCCATATAACAACAGTGATCTTGAGAAAGAAAAATAAAGTTGGAGGAATCACACTACCTGATAGCAAACTGTACTACAAGGCCAGAGTAATCAAAACAGCCTGGTACTGGAATAAAAACATGCATGTAGATCAATGGAACAGAGTAGAGAGCCCAGAAAGAAACTTTCAACTTTATGGTCAATTAATATTTGACAAACAGGCACAAACATACAATGGGTTAAAGATAGTCTCTTCAATAAATAATATGGAAAACTTGGACTGATAAAGGAAAAAAATTGACCACCTTCTTACACCATATACAAGAATCAATTCAAAATGGATTAAAGACTTAAATGTTAGATTAAAAACCATAAAAATCCTAGGTAGTAAAATTTCAGACATTTCTTGTAGCCATAGTTTTTTTTGATATATCTCCTCAGGCAAGGAAAACAAAAGTAAAAATAAATCGATGGGACTATATCAAACTAAAAAGTTTTTGCACAGCAAAGGAAACAATCAAGCAAACAAAAAGCAACCTACTGAAAGGAAGAACATATTCACCAATGATACATCAGATAATGGGTTAATATCCAAAATTCATAAAGAACACATAAACTCAGCACAAAAAGCCCACAATCAAATCCATTAAAAATGGGCAAGGTACCTGAATAGACACTTTTCCAAAGAGGATGTACAGATGGCCAATAGACATATGAAAAGGCACTCAATGTCACTAACCATCAGAGAAATGTAAATTAAAAACACAGTGAACTGTCACCTTGCACCTGTCAGAATGTCTATCATCAATAAATCAAAAAACAACAAGTGTTGTTGAGAATGTGAAGAAAAAGGAACCTCATGCACTGTTGGTGGGAATGCAGATTGGTACAGCCACTGTGGAAAACAATATAGAGTTATCTAAATAAATTAGACATAGATTTGCCTTATGACCCAGTGATTCCACTTCTGAGAGTATATCCAAAGAAACCTGAAACACTGATTGAAAAAAATGTATTCACCTCTATGTTTATTGCAGAGTTATTTACAATAGCTGAGATTTGGAAGCAGCCCAAGTATCCATCAGTAGGTTAGTGAATAAAAAAGCTGTGGTATATTTACACAATGGAATACTACTTGGCCATAAAAAGAAAGAAGTCTTACTTCTTGCAATGGCATGGATGGACCTGGAGGATATTATGTTATTTGAAATAAGCCAGTAAGCAAAAATAAATACTATATTATCATATGTATGTGGAATCTAGTGAACAAAATAAACAAAATAGAAACAGACTCAGATACAGAGAACAGATTGACAGTTGTTAGAAGGGAGGGGAATTGGAGGGCTGGGTGAAAAGATGAAGGGATTAGACTTGCGGCCACGATGGAGGTATAGGTAGATATACTTTGCCTCCTCGCACAACCAAAAGAAGGACAACAACAAATTTAAAAATAAAAAATATCCAGAACTGCCGGAAAACCCAACTGTATGGAAGTCCAACAGCCAAGGAGTTAAAGAAGAAACATTCATCCATACTGGTAGGAGGGGAGGAGATAGGCAACTGGGGTGGAGAGGATGTGAGGTAAGGCAGCGGATGGTGGAATGGGAGGTTCCATATTTGCATGCAGATACCCATATATCAGGGAGGAACAACTGAGGAGCAAGACAGACTGTACAACCCAGGGTTCTGGCCTGGGGAAATAGAGCCTCAAAACCTCTGGCAGTTAAAACCTATGGGGGTTGTGGTGGGGGAGATACTCCCAGCCTCACAGAAGAGTTCCTTAGAGAGAACCACAGGGTTCTAGAACATACACAAACCCATCCACCCAGGAATCAGCACCAGAGGGGCCCTGTTTGCTTGTGGGTAGCAGAGGAAGTGACTGAAAGCTAGAAGAGAGCTGAGCAAGTGGCATTGTTCCCTCTTGGGCCCCTCCTCCATGTACAGCACCACAACACAGTGAAGTAGGTTGCCCCGCCCTCATGAATACTTAAGGCTCTGCCTTTAGCAGCTATGCTGAGACAAAAAATATGGATCTAATGAAAGAACCGATCAAAGCTCCAAAATTAGAACTAAATTATGAAGAGAGCCAACCTATCAAATGCAGAGTTCAAAACACTGATAGTCAGGATTTTCACAGGAATGGTTGACTATGGTCATAAAATGGAGGGAAAAGGGAAGACTATGCAAAGTGAAATAAAGGAAAATGTACAGTGAACCAACAGTGACAAGAAAGAAACTGGGACTCAAATCAACAATTTGGAACAGAAGGAAGAAAGAAACATTCAACCAGAGCAGTGAAGAAACAAGAATTCCAAAAAATGAGGAGAGGCTTATGAACCTTAGGGACAATTTTGAATGTTCCAACATCCAAATCATAGGGGTGCCAGAATAAGGAGAACAAGAGCAAGAAATTGAGAACTTCTTTGAAAACATAGTGAAGGAAATAGACTTCCAGGAAGCCCAGGAAGCTCAGAGTCCCAAAGAAGTTGGACCCAAGGAAGCACACACCAAGGCACAACATAATTACATTACCCAAGATTAAAGAGAAGGAGAGAATCTTAAAAGCAGCAAGAAGAAAGGAGACTGTTACCTGCAAAGGAGTTCCCATAAGGCTGTCAGCTGATTTCTCAAAAGAAACCTTGCAGGCAAGAAGGGGCTGGCAAGAAGTATTCCAAGTCATGAAGGGCAAGAATCTACATCCAAGATTGCTCTATCCAGCAAAGCTGTCATTTAGAATGGAAGGTGATGTGGATCCTGGCCGGCAGGATCCGTGTGTTGTGGCCACAAGAGACAAACTCACGCAGACTGGAGAAGTCCTGTGGAGAAAATGAGATGGCATGGACACGCTCTAAGTAAGAGAAAGGGCACTGACCCCAGCCTGAACAGGCTTTTATTGCTTTTCTGGGTGCAGTACATTGAGGATGGTCCTCATTTACTATGCACACATTTGCTGTAGGTGCTTACTTTTTACAGATAACAAAGGAAAGAATGTTGCTAATTACTTCAAAGAGAAGGATGTTACAGATCAAGGGGAAAAGTGGTTGAACTGGTTACACTCCATACTTGGGAGGTTTAGCACAGATTTTAAAAGTTAAAGATACGTGGTAAACATTTGCTGTGTCAATCCAGGGTGGGGGAGTTTTAGCAAAAGCAAGTCTCGTAGCAGCCCAGGTACAATGCAGGCCCAATTCCCCACAGGAGAACCTCTCCGTGGGCCTGGCTCCTGTGTGCTGGACCTTGTGTCCCACTGGCCTTTCCAAGTGGGAGCTGGGCTACATTCCCATGCCACACAGAATGGTTCTCTATAGGAAGGGCAGATAAAGTGCTTCCCAGATAAAGTAAAGTTAAAGGAGTTCATTATCAGCAAGCCCTTATTATGTCAAATGTTAAGGGGACTTATCTAAGAAATTGAAGAAGATCAAAAAGTATGAACAGTAAAATGACAACAAACTCACAACTATGAACATCTGAACTTAAACAAAACCAAAAATGAACTAAGCAAACAACTAGAACAGGAACGGAATCACAGAAATGGAGATCATATGGAGGGTTACCAGTGGGGAGAAGTTGGGGAGAGAATGGGGATAAAGGTATAGGGAATAAAAAGCATAATTGGTAGGTACAAAACAGACAGAGCGATAGGTTAAGAATAGTATAGGAAATGTAGAAGCCAAAGAACTTATATGTATGACCCATGGACATGAAATAAGGGGGTGGGGGATGTGGGTGGGAGGTGGAGTGCGGGGCAGAAGGGAATAAAGGGAGAAAAATGGGACAACTGTAATAGCATAATTAATAAAATATTTTAAAAAAGAAAAGATGAAGGGATTAAGCAAAAAAAATCTACCAAAAACAAATAAAACTCATAGACAATAGTATGGTGATCACCAGAGGAAAGCAGGGTGGGGGATAGTAGAAGAAGTTAAAGGAGGGATAAATGGTGATGGAAGGAGACTTGACTTGGGTAGTGAACACACAATACAGATAATGTATTATTGAATTGTACACCCGAACCTGTACAATTTTATTAACTAATGTCACACCAAAAAATCCAATAAAAATAAATAATAAAATAAATAAAAACCCAATTACTAGTCAGTAAATATTTTGTTTTTGAAAATTAATTGCTAAGTGATGAAATCCCCATTAAAACCCCTGACAACTGAATAGCTTTCTCTTAGGTGCAATTTTAAAAATCCTCATCTGAGGTTATATTTATTGATTTTGGAGAGAGAGAGGAAGGGAGAAAAAGAGATACACTGAGAAACATTGATATGAAAGAAAAACATTGATTGGTTGCCTCTGGTATGCACCTCAACTAGGGATGGAACCCATAATCTTGGTATGTTATCCTCCCCCTGATGGAGGATTGAACCCAGAACTTTTTGGTGTATGGGACAATGCTCCAGCCAACTGCCAGAGCTCTTGGGTACATTTCTATCAAGGAGTTTGTGTGCAGTGATATGTGGTCAGCTTGAAATCATCAAATAGAACCCACATCTACCATATTCCTCATTGCCGGATATTTTTCAGCAAATCTCAGCTCCAGGCCTAACTGAGAGAGGCTGTTCAGTCAAAATTTGTTCTTCCTTGTGAAGCTGCATTTTATCTCATTTGTTGAGGGTTTTTTCTATGTCCCCTCAAAAAAAGTACATGAGGAACTGTTTTTGTGTTCTGCTATTTTCCATTTAAACCTACCACATTGAAATCCTAGTTTCTATGTCGTTGTATTGATTACATTTCCAGGTCCTGAATATAGTGGTGATCTGTCTTATTATTTATTTTTTTAAAAGACTTTATTTATTTATTTTTAGAGAGAGGGTAAGGGAGGGAGAAAGAGAGGGAGAGAAACATCAGTGTGTGAGAGAGAGGCTGCCTTTCCCATGCCCCCAACCCAGACATGTGCTCTGACTGGGAATCAAACCAGTGACCTTTAGGTTCTCAGGCCAGAACTCAATCCACTGAGCCACAGCCAGGGCCTGTCTTATAATTAGTGTTTAGCAACATTGGTGAAACTGTTCATGGAGCACATGCATCATCAGTGGCATTTGCAGATCTCACAATCATGCAGCTTGTACAGATTGCAATTGCTTTGGTCTGAAGGATGTGACCTAAACCTGACTACCTTGCAACTCTGTAAGATAATTTATTGCTTTTAAATTTATTTTGAGAACAACTATAGCTAGGATAACCTCAAGAACATGTCAGTGTATTTAGAATGACTTTCAGGTTAGGTTAATTTCTTCATTTTACATATAAAGAGATATATAGAAGGGTCTCTGCTCATTTTATATAAGTGAGAAAATGACATCTAATGTTACTGAATATGTAGTTTCATATATATTATTGTTTTGTTTTTATTTTTAAATATATTTTATTGATTATGCTATTACAGTTGCCCCATTTCCCCCCTTCATTCCCCTCCACCCTGCACACCCCCTCCAACCCACATTCCTCACCTTTAGTTCATGTCCATGTGTCATAATTTCTTTAGCTTCTACGTTTCCCACACTATTCTTGCATTCCCCCTATTTTCTACCTATCATCTATGCTACTTATTCTCAGTACCTTTTCCCCCTCTCTCCTCCTCCAACTCCCCTGTTGCTAACCCTCCATGTGATCTCCATTTCTGTGGTTCTGTTCCTGTTCTATTGTTTGCTTAGTTTGCTTTTGTTTTTGTTTTAGGTGTGGTTGTTAATAACTGTGAGTTTCCTGTCTTTTTACTGTTCATATTTTTGATCTTCTTTTTCTTAGATAAATCCCTTTAACATTTCCTATAATGAGGGCTTGGTGATGATGAACTCCCTGAACTTGACCTTATCTGGGAAGCACTTTCTCTGCCCTTCCATTCTAAATGAAAGCTTTGCTGGATAGAGCAATCTTGGATGTAGGTCCTTGACTTTCGTGACTTGGAATACTTCTTGCCAGCCCTTCTTGCCTGCAAGGTCTCTTTTGAGAAATCAGCTGATAGCCTTATGGGAACTCCTTTGTAGGTAACAGTCTCCTTTTTTCTTGCTGCTTTTAAGATTCTCTCCTTCTCTTTAATCTTGGGTAATGTAATTATGTTGTGCCTTGGTGTGTGCTTCCTTGGGCCCAACTTCTTTGGGACTCTCTGAGCTTCCTGGACTTCCTGGAAGTCTATCTCCTTTGCCAGATTGGGGAAGTTCTCCTTTATTATTTGTTCAAATAAGTTTTCCACTTGTTGCTCTTCCTCTTCCCCTCTGGTACCCCTATAATTCAGATGTTGGGACATTTAAAGATGTCCTGGAGGTTCCTAAGCCTCTCCTCATTTTTTAAAATTCTTGTTTCTTCATTCTTTTCTGTTTGGTTGTTTCTTGCTTCCTTCTGCTTCACTCCATTGATTTGAGTCCCAGTTTCCTTTCCATCACTATTGGTTCCCTGTGCATTTTTCTTCATTTCACTTATTGTAGCCTTCATTTTTTCATCTAATTTGTGACCAGATTCATCCAATTCTGTGAGCATCCTGATTACCAGTGCTTTGAATTGTGCATCTGATAGGTTGGCTACCTCTTCGTCACTTAGTTGTATTTGCTCTGGAGCTTTGATCAGTTCTTCTGCTTGTGCCATTTTGTTTTTGTCTGGTCGCAGCTGTTACGTAGTGAGGGGTGGAGGCTTAGGTGTTCATCAGGGCAGGGCAACCCATTTGCTGGGTTGTGATGCTGTATGTGGGGGCTGGGTCTGAAAGGGAACAATGGTGCTAGCTCCACTCTCTCTCATATTTCAGTCCCTTCTGAGCTTCCCCCAAGCAAACTGGGCCTTTCTGGTGCTGATTCCCAGGTGGGTGGGCTTGTGTATGTTCTAGGACCCTGTGGGTCTCTCCAAAGAAATCTGCTGTGAGGCGGGAATTTCTCCCAGCACCTCAACCTACAGAGGTGTTTTCAATTGGTGTTTTGAGGCTTTATTTCCCCAAGCTAGGACCCTGGGTTGTGTGGTCTGTCTGGTTCCCCAGTTTCACTTGGTTTGTCTGCATGTGAATGTGGGACCACCTGGTCAGCCAGCTGCCTTGTGTGCCATGTTTCACAATCGCTGCCAACGGTCTGTGTCTGCCTGTTGCCACCCTGTGCCCAGGGTCTGCCACCTGGTGACTTGACGCCTGGGGTTTGTCAGCTGCTGCCTTTTGCACCCAGTGCTACCGCTTCTGAGACTCCTCTCTGCCTGACTGTCCAACGCCATATGACTCCGCCTCTCCTACCATCTGGATGAATGTGTCTATTTTAACTCCTTGGTTGTTGGATTTCCATACAATTAAATTTTCTGTCAGTTCTGGTTGTTATTTTGTTTCTCCACTGTTGTTGTCCTTATTTTGGTTATTTGAGGAGGCACAGTGTGTCTACCTATGCCTCCGTCTTGGCCGGAAGTACTTTGTAGTTTTTTATATATTTTTTCAAATATATTTTATTGATTATGCTATTACAGTTGTCCCATTTTCCCCCTTCATTCCCCTCTACCCTGCACACCCCCTCCCACCCACATTCCCTCCTTTAGTTCATGTCCATGTGTCATAAGTTCTTTAGCTTCTACATTTCCCACACTGTTCTTGCCCTCCCCCTGTCTATTTTCTACCCACTGTCTATGCTACTTGTTCTCTGTACCTTGTCCTCCTCTCTCCTCCCCCGACTCCCCTGTTGCTAACCCTCCATGTGATCTCCATTTCTGTGGTTCCATTCCTGTTTTAGATCTTTGCTTAGTTTGCTTTTGTTTTAGGTGTGGTTGTTAATACTTGTGAGTTTGCTGTCTTTTTACTGTTCATATTTTTTATCTTCTTTTTCTTAGATAAGTCCCTTTAACATTTCCTATAATAAGGGCTTGGTGATGATGAACTCCTTTAACTTGACCTTATCTGGGAAGCACTTTATCTTCCCTTTCATTCTAAATGACAGCTTTGCTGGAGAGAGCAATCTTGGATGTAGGTCCTTGCCTTTCATGACTTGGAATACTTCTTGCCAGCCCTTTCTTGCCTGTAAGGTCTCTTTTGAGAAATCAGCTGACAGTCTGATGGGAACTCCTTTGTAGGTGACTATCCCCTTATCCCTTGCTGCTTCTAGAATTGTCTCCTTCATTTTAATCTTGGGTAATGTAATTATGTGCCTTGGTGTGTTCCTCCTTGAGTCCAACTTCTTTGGGACTCTCTGAGCTTCCTGGACTTCCTGGAAGACTATTTCCTTTGCCAGATTGGGGAAGTTCTCCTTTATTATTTGTTCAAATAGCTTTTCCACTTGTTGCTCTTCCTTTTCTGCTTCTGGTACCCCTATAATTTGGATGTTGGGACGTTTCAAGATGTCCTGGAGGTTCCTAAGCCTCTCCTCATTTTTTTAAATTCTTGTTTCTTCATTCTTTTCTGTTTGTTTGTTTCTTTCTTCCTTCTGGTCCACTCCATTGATTTGAGTCCCAGTTTTCCTCCCATCTCTATTGGTTCCCTGTGCATTTTTCATCATTTCACTTATTGTAGCCTTCATTTTTTCATCTAATTTGTGACCAAAATCAACCAATTCTGTGGGCATCCTGATCACCAGGGCTTTGAATAGTGCATCTGATAGGTTGGCTATCTCTTTAATGCTTAGATAAATTGGCTCTGGGGCTTTGAGTTGTTTTCTGGTGTGAGCCATTTTTGTTTCTTTCTTTTTTTTTTTTATCTAGTTGTGGCTGTTATGTAGTGAGGGGTGGAGCCTTAGGTGTTCCCCAGGGCAGGGCAGCCCAGTCCCATAGTATTGCTGTATGTGGGGGCATGGTCCAAGAGGGAATAATGGTGCTTATTCTGTTCTCTTGCTCTGTTCTCTTTCGGATCCCAGTCCCTTCCACTGCTTCCCCTTCGCCTGGATTATCTGTGCGCGAATGTGGTACCACCTGGTCAGCCAGCCGCCTTGCACGGCCTCACTGGGTCTGCACAGTTGCCATCCCGTGCCCAGGGTCTGCTAGCCGCCGCCTGTGCACCTGGGATCTACCACCCGCTGCTGCCTGCATGCCAGGTCTGCACCTCCACTTTTTCCTGCCGCAACTCTGCCCCTCTTACTGGTCTGGGTGAATGATTGTTGGACTTCCATACAGTTCAATTTTCTATGAGTTCTGGTTGTTTTCTTGTTTCTAAATCTTTGTTGTCCTTAATTTTGGTTGTAAGAGGAGGCACAATGTGTCTACCTACACCTCCATCTTGGCCAGAAGTGTAGTTTTATATTTTTAAAATTGAGCCTAAGTTCTCACATACCCTGAATAATTCAAATTTATGATTGGAGCAACATGGCATCCAATTTCTTTTGCAAACTCAAATGATTCTTTAGTTGTGTGTGCACCTATGTTCCTTTTTCAATGAAGAACACTGCCTTGGTATAGAAAGTCAAGAGAGTCAGCAAGAAAACTTTTTATTTTTCCAAATTTAATTTTAACCCAAGACAAGTGTGATGATAGAGGCATGCTGACAGTGCCACTGGAGTACAAAGGATATTCTGGAAAACTTCCTCCAGGAGGTGGTGGCCTAACTCAAGTTTTGAAGGATGGGAGAGAATTAACTGGATGCAGACAGTGGAGGATGATCCCGCTGGCTGAGGGAGCAGTATATAGAAAGAAACAGAACAGGAAATATCACATGTAATTGGGCAATTGTTATTTGGTCTGCTGGGATCTAAAAGAGAATGTAGGAGGATAGTGACAATGAGCCTAGACCCACAATTGAGCAAAACAATTGAGTTTTTCCCCTCACCATCATCATCACCATCAGCATCACTACAACCTCACCCTCATACCTACCCTCGTTACCATCATCCTGGCAAGTAACATTAGGCTCAATTACGAAAGCAGCAGAAAGAAAAATGTTGAAGCATCTGATTTGCAGGATTTTGGAGATTTTTGTTGTGGAGTGCTTATGTTTAGATGAGTTGTTGTATTTGACTTGCTCGTGGGATATTCAATATTGACATCAAGAAGGGTTCTGGGCATCCAGGACTGAAATTCAGCAGGGAGTTTCTGGGCTGCAGACTCTGGGAGTTGTTAGGATATAGGTATAACTTCATACTTGAAGACTTCCGTGTTTGCAAATAATGTGGGGAAGGGAGTAAAGGAAAAGTGAGCAAACTATACCTTTAAGGGGGATTGAAAAAATGTTAATTACTTTTGTGAGAAAGAAAAAAGGGAAAGGAAGAGCACAAAACAGATTAAAGGAGAATCAGAAAAAATGTCAACAGCAGAAAGCAAAAAATTATTTATTCTTTTTTTCCTATTTATGGAATGCCTACTGCATAGTAAGTCATGTGTTAGACACTGCAGCTACAGAAAGAGTGAATGGCTATAACACACAAGCCTGTGTGTGTGGGGGGTGGTGCTTAGTCCCGCAGAGCTCCCCTGGCTGCCGAGGATGAGAATAAGTCTACCAAGACAGGATCTGCTTGGGGAGAAAAAGCTGACCAGTCTCAGAGGAGAAAGGTGTCAAACCTGTTTTTCAGTGGGCTTTTATGGCATTTAACATGCATAGGAATGCATGTCAAAGAAAGGAGGTATGGTTTACAGATAACATTTTTGGGATCATGGGGTCCTTTTTGAGTCAGGGTCTAATAGACAGAATGACACCAATTGGTGTCACCATTACACCATTGGTGTAAAACCTTGGAAAACAAGCTTATTTTGTGCCTGGATCCTTATATTTAAATTGAAGGCATTCTTAGCAAAGCAGGTTACACAGGACTTTATGCATTCTTTCTTAGGCCTGATTGCCCCCCACCAGAAACTGCCATTTCCGGCACAGGGCTGTACCCCCTTTGACATTGTTTTCGGCCTGAATCAGGTTGGGGAAGCAAGGAAGCTAAGAGATTAGGAGACTTTTTACAAATAGAATGAGGACTCAGGCTATGATAAAGCTGAGGGGTGAGGGTCTTTTGCCCCTCCTCCACAATCCCCTAAATCCTTCCACGATGGTCCCTTCTTGACTATGCCTGTCTTAGGTTGTTCCTTCCTTGAGGAATCTTATCTGTCCTTGACTATCCAGCCATCCTCCAGGGGCCAAGCAGGGTGAAGTAAAGGGGGCAGAGGCTGTGCCCCTGGCAGGAGGATAAGTTTTGTCTCCTTAGTGGCTTATGGTCCCAAGGTCCCCTAGCTGTGGGGCATTTTCATCTGTCTGCAGGTCTATAGTTTCTGCAACTAGGCAGGGCAGTTCCCAACAAGACTGTGGCAGGAATGCAAGATAAGTCTGCCAGAATCTTGTTTCCAAGGAACTCACAATATATCAGCAGAGAGAGACACATGAGCAACTAATAAAAAGTAACATGAAGGAGAATGAAATAAGTGGCACCATGGGAAAAGACTATTCCTGACTGGAATTGGAGGTTTCTTGGAGAAGTTACCACTTAGGTGGAATCTGGAAGCTTGAGTGGACCGTTTCTCTGAGAAGAGAGGGAAGAGCTTTCTGGGCTGGTGAGAGAGAGTACATTAATATTATCAACTGAATTGTGTCCCTCTCTAATTCATATATTAAAGCCCCAACCCCCAATATGAGTGTATTTAAAGATAGGGCCTTTAGGAGACAATCAAGGTTATAGGTCATAGTGTGGGGGGCGGGTCTAGTCTGATAGGTGTGCTTATAAGAATAGGGAGAGACACCTGAGCTCTCTTTCCCTCTGTGTGCATGTGTAAAAAGTTCATGTGAGGACAGAGTCTACCATGATATGTTTAGGGAGACATGATCAGCTCCATGAGGCTGCAGTGAGAAAATTAAGTGCATTCTTTGAGTAACTGGATAAACATGAAGGAAGTAACCACTTGGTTTTATAACTCTTGGTTTATAAATATTGATCCCATGAGCAAAAGGAGCAGAGATGGAAAAATCCTTAGACCCTTTCAGGCAGCTCAAAGCTACTAATCAAAATAGAATGTGTCACAAAGGCAGTCAGGGTAGCCACCCCTTTACAATGAAGACCTGAACAATTAAGATTCAAGTAAAACATGAAGCATTTTCCACATTCCCTAATAGGCAAGGTTTTTTGCTACATAAACACTAGATATGACTTTTCATTAAGGTATCACGTGTTTCATCACGTGATTTTTGGCTCCTTGGTTAGCTGTATTTGAAAATCAGTTTGAGGGTAACATTCAGAGCCCCACCAGGTGGCTACATTTGTTAATCTTGTTACTGTTAGTGAATGAAATGCTCACATAGGCAGCTTTGCTGAATCATTGAGAAAATGCTCCTTTTCTATCATGTTGAAACTCCTGGCTTTGGCACTAGTGCATTTGTTGATTAATGATAGCGTGGGCCAAGCCAAAGTCACATACAATGCAGCCAGCTCTTTCTTGAATAATCAACTCTCATTTAGAAGGAAATGGAAAGTTTTTTCAAATTAAAAACTAAAGGGACAAAACCAAAGGGGGTGGAATTGAGGATGGGGGATGGGGATGGGTGGGGCTGAGGGGGCTAGTTCTGGGGTAAAAATGGAGACAAATGTACTTGAACAACAGTAAAAAAAGTGAAGATAAAAAAATAAAAATAAATACAAAATTTAAAAAAATAAAAGATTTATATTTTATCTGGCTACAAAACTATTTCTGCTATTTAAAAATTTGAGTAAATATCACTTTGACATGAAAAGCTGAATTTACAATAATACAGGATTTGTTAAGAAATTTATAAATGACAGTCAGTAATGTTGTAATAACTATGCATAGTGCCAGATGGGTACTAGTTATGAGCAGGATCACTTTGTAAGTTACATAAATGTCTAATAACTATGTTGTACACCTGAAACTATTATATGGCAACTATAATTTAAAAATAAAAAATATGTTAATTTAAAAAAACTAAAGGGAAAGTAGTGACAGATGTTTAATCGGTTACTTTTTTGTCCTTTCTTAATGTGTGAGATGCCTTCATGAAAATGGCTAGAGTAGACAAGTCGAATAAAAACTGCCACTTAACCATCCTCTGCTCTCACCCTTATCATGATATTCATTCCTCATTTTCTTTTCAACATATTCTCTATTTGCTATACTTTCTCAGTGTCTGATTATAGACCTGGAGTAACTACCCCCATATATTTTTCATTGGTTGGAAAGATAGTTCTGAGTGAATTTTAAACCCACTCATCACACAGGAAGTGTGGAAAGCTAAGCTTGGCTCAGCCTTGAGAAGTTCAAAGGCTTGTCTCTTCTGTTCTAGGTCCTCTAAATACTGTTCACTTGCTCAGACCTGGGTCTATCATGAATACACAGGCATTTCAGGCACCTGCCATACAGCTCATTTCAGTAGTGTTCACGGAAACTGGCACAAGTTCCCTCCTTGTTTCTACTCTCCATTTCTGATCTATCCCAGTCTCTGAAACCCTATGGTCTCTGGGATGATTTGAGGCTTGCCTTCTGGCTTTGTGCAACAATGGCTGCTAGTGAAGGGACACACATTGATCTGCTCTAGCTCTGGAAGGCCATGAATGGAGGATTGAACATTGTAAAGCAGGGGTGTCAAACTCATTTTCACCGGGGGCCACATCAGCCTCACAGTTGTCTTCAAAGGGCCGAATGTAATTTTAGGACTGTATAAATGTAACTACTCCTTAACAGTTAAGTGAGAGCTTGGTGCTGCCACCAGGTAGAAACAAGATGCTGGGCCAGATAAAACAAGGTGGAGGGCCGGATTTGGTCCACAGGCCTTGTTTGCCACCTGTGTTCTAAAGGTACCTACTGAATGGGGTCACATATGTAGAGTGTTTTTTTTTATTTTTAAAAATATTTTATTTATTTATTTTTAGGGAGAGGGGAAAGGAGGAAGAGAGGGATAAAGACAGGGAGAGAAACATCAATGTGGGGTTGCCTCTCATGTACCCCCTACTGGGGACCTGGTCTGCAACCCAGGCATGTGCTCAGACTGAGAATTGAACTGGTGACCCTTTGGTTTGCAGGCCAGCACTCAGTCCACTGAGCCACACCAGCTGGGGCCTGTACAGTGTTTATTATAGAATTTGGCACTAAGTAATTCCATATATTTCAGTAAATGTAAGTTCCTTGCCACCTTTCTACCCTTAGCATTTTCAGATGTGAGAAGAAGATGATTGTACAGGAAAGTTGAGAATTACAGGCTGTTTGCTAGATGGAATCATAATTAAGAAGGGAGATTTGGAATGTGGAGTGAAGTGAACATTTTTTTCTAGTGTCATGGTAATCCTTTCTCCTAGGCATAGCTGCTGAGATTGGAAAACATGGCTTCAAATCCAGAATCATTAGCTGTGTGACATTGAGAAAATTATTTAATGACTCTGTGCTTCCTCTGTAAAATGGAGATAATAATATCACCTAACTAAGAATTGTTGAAAAGAATAAAAGATGTGACATGTAAAGTACCTAGAAATATTCTGGTGATTAATATCTGCTCAGTAAAATTAGCTATTACTTCTGTTATGGTTATTTTCTTGTTATCCACAGAAAGTGCTTGTAGCAATGTTAGTTTTTATCATTATTATCATTATTATTGTTACCCACATTAGTCATTTTCTATAGACATAAATGAAACACTCAGGGGTACAGTTTTGCGCATTATTAACTTTATTTAAATGGCGCATGCATTTATTCTTATTCAGTTATGAGATTAATAAAAAATATAAACACTGTTTTATATGAGCTTGTATTTTTGGTTTATGTTTTCTAGAAGCACCAGAAGCCATTTCCTAGACAGGTGTGTCTCTTTGCAGCTGTGTGCTGATGTTGGGCAGCCAGTGTCTAAGAGGCCCTTGAGCGAGACAAATCTTATATCAGGGTCAGATTTACAATGTCATGTTTTGACTGCTGATGCTTGAATTGACTCACTTTTCTCCTTAGGTTTTGGGTCTTTTACTTGGACCTCTACTACTCACTTTCCTTATCTGTGGATTGTCTACTTGAATTACTGCTTTCCTGCCTTCTTCTCCCCATGCGTTGTTTGATTCCTGGGTCTTGACAGTTGGAATCTGTCGTTTGTCCTGTTCCTGGTTTCAAGTAATTTTATGCTGCTTATCTTTCTGGACTTGAGACTGGCCTTCCTGTCTTGACTTTTGATACTTACCTGCCCTTATATTATTGATGGCCTCTCAGTCTAAGTATCTTCTTGGGCATAATGACCCATCACAACTAATCCTGCCCAAGTGACCAAAGCCTTTCCTGAAACATTGCTGTGGCTGACAGACACTACATCAGGCTAAATTCAGTAATTTGTTTTAGAAGATTCTGAGAGAATTCTGTGCCTCTTATGCTCACATGAAGTGAGTTAGTGGGTATATTGTTCAGCCACAAGTGAAAAGTAGATCTGAATTTCTATTCTCTGGATTGTACCCTTACGTTGTGGGGGTGGGATAAAGAACAGTTCAGAGTGACATGGCACATCCCTACCCATTCTTTCCCCCAAATAGTGGACACTTTTCATTTTGTTTTCTTCAACCACAAATCTGTGTAGCACTGCATGACTTTCAACTTCTTGAGAGAGTCGGTTTTGCTTGTTACACAAACTCAGAGTCCTTGATGACATGTTGACAGGTATTGGAAATGATGAGCTTGGAGAGCTGACAGGTGACTCATGCATATGGATGTCTTCTGTGATTATACATAGCAAGTCTCTGGGGTTATTTATGGTAGCGTTGTGATGGCGATCGATGAGCAGTAACCACGGCTCACAAAGCCATAGGGAGAATTACGACAGCCTTTGTGACCAACTACGTTATCTCCGTTGTGAAAAGCAAGTTTGATGATAAGCTTATTGAACTTCAGGGGCCCAATATAATGCTTTTTAAAAACAAACTTCAAAATCATGATGAAGTACAAGAAGTCTTGTACTTCAAGAAATGAAAAAGAACTGGTTATGTGGTTGATTAGAAGCCAGAACTCTAGACCTTACTTATCAGTTGCGTGACCTTGGACAAGTCATCCATTTTGACTTTCAGTTTCCTTGTTCTTCACGGTGGCTTAATAATATCTGTTCCAACACAATTCACGAGACTAAGTAAGGAAGAAAAGGAATTATGACTATGAAAAAGCAGTGCAGCATGCCCAGGAGAAATAATCCTGCAGAAAGCATTTTGTGAGAGAGGTTATGTGTCTGGATGTGTTCATTTTAGGTTCCAGAATCTTGATTTCATTTTCAGGGACACACACAAAATAATACTTTGAGGGGGAGGTTCTTAGCTTAAATTTTAGGAAGATGACAACAGGGTGTGATGAGAATGACTGAACCAATATTTTCTAATGAAATTGTATACACTTGACTCCACATTGGCTAAACAATGATAAATACAACACTATATAGGCTATACAGTGATCTTCTGGCAAACTCATTTCTTCAAGCTGAACGCTAATAAGAATATATTCTTAGTGTGTTGGAGATGAGTTTCTCAAGTCTGTCCTGGTGTTAATGACTGTTCAGTTGTCTGTTCAACTGACACCTTTTGTGTTCTATTCTTGTAGGATTGATTGGGATTTTTCAATTTTTTTTCAGGAAATCACTTCTAATTGCATACTTTTCAATCTCTAATGATATATTTAATCAAAGGTCACTTTGCTAGTTTTGTTGATTTAGAGCTCTGTAAAATGCTGCTTTTCCAAGCTGTAGAAACCCAAGGTTCTTGCAGCTTAGTGGGTCTTGTAGGAAGGAGGCTCTTAACTAGAGAGGGCAAAGGCTATCTTGGTAGAGTGGGTGACCTACTGTGTGCTTTCCTTATCCCACATGAAGGTACAACCTGGGACCACTGGTTCATACGATCCACACGGGTAGGTCCTGCTAGGCATAGGAGCTATTGATACAAACATAGATATAAGAGATTTATTATAGGAATTGGCTCACATGGTTAGAAAGGTGAAGAGTTCAACAATCTATCATCTGCATTCTGGGGAACCAGGAAAGCCAGAGGTATAATTCAGTTTGAGTTGGAAGGCCTGAGAATTGGGGGGGACCAATGCTGTTAAGTCCTAGTGTGAGCCCAGAAACATGGGAACCAGGAGCACCAATGTCTGAGGATAGGAGAAGATGGAGTCTTAGCACAGACAGAAAGTGAATTCACCCTTTTTCTGCCTTTTTTGTGCTATCTAGGCCCCTAAAAGATTTGTTGATGCTCACTCACACTGAAGAGGGCTATCTGCTTTACTCAGCTCAAGAATTCAAATGCTAACCTCTTCTGGAAATGCTTTCACAGATGTAACAAAATAATGTTTTACCAGCTACCTGGGCATTTCTTAGCTCAGTCAAATTAAGACATAAAATTGACCATCACACCTTCCAACCTAGGCAGCCACATCATTACACCCTAATCTCTTCTTCAAAACAATGCACTTGTCCTGTGGCTGCTGTGGAACTCAGACTTGACTTCTAGGATTTAAGAGTGGGGTTTGTAGTTAAACCACAGAGCATAGGGCTCTTTGACTTTTATTACAGAGTCCAGCAGAGGGCCCTTTCAAAGAGCAGCCCTGACCTTCTACAGTTGCTGATACTGGGACTGGGTTTAAAAAAAAACATTTGCTTGACCCTGCCTGCAGTTCTTTCTCTTACCTGAGTTTTCTGTATTTCTGGCTCTGGGCTGTGTCCTCCATGGGATTAGAACCATGTCTATTTTCACTCAACATCATTTCCATAGAGTCTATTATGATATAGAATAAATAAGTGTATGAATAAATTGACAGCATCAAATTACAAAAACCCAGTGAACATGTAAAATATATTAATATTACAATTGTCGAACACTGATCACCAGTCATTGATTACATTACATAGTGTTGTGATTTAATAGAAAGAGTTTATAAAACAAGGGGAGTTTAATTCAAATAGCTCTGACAATAGTTGAGTGACTTCTGGCAATTTCTTTAGCTCTTTAAAATGTTGAATTTTCACCCTGGTTGGTGTGGCTCAGTGGATTGAGCACCAGCATGTGAACCAAAGGGTTACTGGTTTGAATACCAGTATAGGGCACATGCCTGGGTTTTGGGCCAGATCTCCAGATGGGCGTGTATGAGAAGCAACCGTAATTGATGTTTATCTCCCTCTCCCTTCCCCTCTCTGAAAATAAATAAATGATATCTTCAAACAAAGAAGTGGCTGTCCTGATTGCCTGGCCAGTTTTCTAAAAAAAAGCTAAACTTCGAATTTCTTAACTTTTCAGTAGAATTATACATGGAAGTATGTAGTGAAATGTTTGCTAAGTAATCATTTCTTGATAAATGATAGCTATAATTTTTGTATCTATCAAACATGGCAAAAATGCTTTATTTTTTAAAAAAGCAAAGCTAAAATACTAAGTGACAAATTAGTGTGTATAAAATTGGCATACTCTTTCTGGAGAAAATTGACAATATAAATCAAAAGCATTAAGATGTGCATATTCTTTGATCAAGTATTTTCATTTTTAGGATTTACTATAACAAAACAATCAGGCATTTCTATAAATATATATGTGAAAGAATTTCTTCAAACAGTATTTATAAATGTATTATAAGAAAAAGAAACAAATACACAGAAATAAGTGGATTTGTAGGTGGGTTTTTAAAATCACAATATAGAAATACGTATTTTCTAATGGGAAAATGCCCTCAAAAGGCCAAGTGGAGAAGCTGACAACAAATCACTAGAAACAATATGGTATCAGAGGCATGAACACATGGAACAGTCTGAGAGCTGTCAGAAGGAGGGGGCAGGGGGAGTGGGTGAAAGAAGATGAGGAGGTGAGCCAAAGAACACACGTGCATAACCCACAGACACAGACAACAGTGTGGTGATGGCCAGAGGGAAGAGGGGGTGGGGGATAAGTGGAGGTGGGCAAAGAGGGGAAAAATGAGGACATCTGTAATAGTGTCAATGATAAAAATAAAGTTAAGAGAAGAAATAATGTGATGTCATCACTACCCACATGACCTAATGGCCCTTGTATAAGAACATGTCTAGAACATTTCTCTCAATGTTTTCCTTTCTCAGTGTTTTCATTTCTATAATTGACATATGTAGCTAAAATTCTTTTTCTTCAGACTACTTACATTTCTCTATTATATACTTATTTGTTTTTTTATATTTTATTTATCATTTTTTTATTGTTGTTTAAATACAACTGTCTCTATTTTCCCACCACCACTTTTCCTTACTTGACCCACCCCAGCCCCACCCTCCATCCTTCCCCACTTTATCTGTTTTTTTAAATAATAAAATCAGTTATATATTATGGATCCACAAAATATACTGCAAATATTATAAAAATAACATGTATACAGGAACAAGCACCTTAATGGTTCTATTTATAGTAGCATTGTCAATACCTAGAACAATGACTAGCACATAGCAGGCAATCGATAAAATTTGTTGATTGTGATTAAGTAGCATGAATGGCTAATTAAAATGCATTAAATAAAAAAGGATGCATGAAAATGTTATCAGTGATCAACTCCTGAAGGTGGAATAATGTTATTTTAGAACTCTTCTAAAAAGAAGAGTTCTAAATAATTTTCCATCTTTTTTCTAATTAGAAGGAAGTAATTAAAATTGCTATAAAGATCCTAATTTGTAAACTTAATGAATGTTAGACAGTCATGTACACTGTTGTTTTTAATGGTCACAAAGAAAAGCAAAGAATGAAAATGGGTAGTTTGCTATAATAAAAGGTCTGAGTTTTTAACAGACCTTTCACATCAGCATATCATTCATAAAAACTGACAGTTCAGAGAATTATTAATTCAACTATGTCCCAGAGAATTAACTCCTGAGATATCATGTGCTGTTCTTGGGGAAATCTTGCTTCATAAAAACTAGACCAGTATATGTATTTTTAATCCTCACCCAAGGATATGTTTATTGATTTTAGAGAGACAGAAAGGGAGAGAGAGAGAGAGGGAGAGAGAGAGAGAAAGAGAGAGAGAGAGAGAGAGATCAATGTGAGAGAGAAACTAATTGGTTGCCTCCCATTTGTGCCCCGACTGAGGAGGATTGAGCCTGCAACCCTTTGGTGTATGAGATGACACTCCAACCAACTGAGCCACCTGGCCAGGGCTGGACAAGTACTCTTAAAACAAAAATCACAAATTATTCAATTTTGGAAACTTTACTTCCAATTTTCTTTATTCAAGTTGCATTTATTTCCATATTTAAATTCAGTTTTTTTCTGATTTGAGAAAAATAGTTGATGAAGTTCTTTATGAGGCTAAAATTTATATTGTGGTGAATGAGGCCAAACTTGTACTTTGCAGAACTTGTATATACCCCACAAGCTACATAATATGATTTTAAATTCCTTACCCAAAGGACATCTTTGCAGCTCTCTTGATATTATAGCCAAAAAAAAGTC
>PVKU01009670.1:0-53992 GCA_004027475.1 Anoura caudifer
TTTGACGTTCTTGGTTGCTCAAAATCGTTTGAACATCCTCCCCACATTTGGATTCTTGGCCACATTGTGACTTCCACCTTTTCCATGTGGAGGCCCAGCCCCTTTGCTGCTGAGTGATGTGTGTTCTGCCAATCAGTTGTGCTCTCCTGAAGCTTTGATCTGGAAGGAGGGTGACCAGCAGTCCTGGTTTGCCTGGCACTGAGAGTATGTGAAACTTTCAAAGCTAAAAACAGCAAAGTCCCCTGGCAACCCCAGCTGAGTTGGTCACCCTATCTGAAGCCATCTATGTGAGGGAACAGGCTGGGCCCCGGGCATCTGCTTCGCTGGCCTGGGCAGGGGCACAGGGGTTGAAGGCTTCTCCGTTCACACCAGCCAGCCGTGCATAGCAGGGCCCAGAGCTGCTGCGCCTGTGAACCCAGCCCAGAGCCCGTTTCCAGCCATCCCCGGGGCTTGTGAACATTCTCTCCGGTTATCACTTCCTTTCCTCTAACCAGACGAGGTTCTGTTGACCAACAAGGCAGAGGGCTTCACATATGGTCATTGGAGGCTCAGCGATGGCATCAAAGACTCCTTTTCTCACTCTCCAATCAATCGTCCAGCTCAGGTGGCTCCCTTGTGGCTGTTGGACAGCTGTCGTTTACAATGAAGGCTGCAATGTTTTTTGAAAAGTAAGTTCTCATTGTTTATTTAACTAGACAAAAGATATGGGCTGGGGAAGCCCCTCCCAATTGAAGTATTACCCTCAGGCCCCAGGTCTGGCCTAGGACCTGTTGATGACATTATTTCTGTCCAGAGCTGGCAGAGGTCCCAATGCTCAGTGATTTGGGGACAGACACAGGCCCTGTGGGCAGGCATCATCAGCACACTAAATCCTATTTAGACAGCACTTGGGCACAGGGCCAGCTGCTGTGGGTTTGACAGCCTCACTTCATCTGAGGAGTCAGTGCCCTTGACGGGAACAGGGTGCAAATTTTTCTCATTGGTCTCCAGGGACAGAGAATACTTCTGCCCTAGAATCCCAAACCAGGCTCCAGAAGTTCACCCCAATCAAACCCATTTAGGACAAACTGGCCCTGAAACATTGTTATAGCCTGGGAAGTAGACGGTGCCCATTGGCCTAAGGTGAATTGAATGTTTCCCAAAGGGCGTGGACTGTGTTGGCAAGAGGTAGATACCAGCATTAAAACTGGGTTTCTGGTCCCGGGCCAGTGGCTCTGTTGGTGGGAGCATCGCCCCATGCACCAAAAGACTGTGGGTTCAATTCCCCGTTAGGGCATACACTTAAGTCGCAGGTTTGATCCCTGGTCAAGGCGTGTACGGGAGGCAACCGATAGATGTTTCTAATGTACGTCAACGTTTCTCTCTCTCTCTCTCAAATCAATAAACATATCCTCAGGTGAGGATTAAAATAAATAAATAAATAAATAAATAAATAAATAAATAAATAAGGTTTCCCTCAGGAAGAGGAAAGGTGGGGAGATTGGGGGTTGGAGAGGCAACAACGCATGTTATGACATGTGGCTCTTGCCTTTGCTGCCCATGAAACCTGAAGTTCGGCTCAAATGTGGCCTCGTGCATAAGGCCTTCTGCTGACCCCGCCCCTAGCTACTCTTCCCCGTCTGAGCTCTGTGCTGCTCATCAGTCTCGCAGGCTCACATACATCACCTACCATATGGTGATTATTCTCATAGCCATCCATCTCCCCTCCGCTCTGGAAACTCAGACGCAGTCAGGGCCCCATCCACGCCTCTCTGAGCCCTTCCCCAGTAGATGGGCCGCCCATTGCCCTGGCCCAGTCGTGTGGGTGCTGCAGAGAGTGGCTACCAAATGGCTAGGCTCTCCAAGGTCCTGATTCCATCTTCTCCGGGGATCTGAGCCTGGCCTACTGGCACTCTGCTCCGTGGGAATGGCACTATGAAATCACGACCATCTCAATCCAGTTGCTGGGTACTGAGGACGGAGGCCTCCGACTTCCTCCAAATACTGCTCATCCCATGTCATGGCTTTGCCCCCTCTTCTATCCTGAGAGATCAGTCACCAGGGAGCATCCTCATCCCAGGAAGCAGTGCCCTGGCCTGCCCATGAAGGACTAGGGGACTCTGGGCAGGGGAGTGGCCAATACCGGGTTTTGAAATGGAAATGGGGTGTGCACTTGGACCCACCAGGTAAACAGTTTGACGTGGAAGGGGTGGCTCATGATGAGTAACTTCTCCTTTCCTGCATCCCTGCATTGTGCGCTGGGGGTGGAAACTGAGGGGGAACTTGTTTTTAAGGACACTTTTAATCAAAGAAAGCTCAGTACAAGGGCGGAAAGAGAAAACCTGTCATTTTGAAATGAGCAGGCTGGTTACTTCAAAGGCAATGATTAGCATATTTAGAGAAGAGCAGTTGTTAAGGCAGGTGTGAGAATGCCAGCCAGGGGAACAAGCTGCGTGTGAAGCCATGATCAATTGGATCCTGGGACCAAAGCGGGTGGATGCAGAGGCATAATCAGTGGGCATTTCCCAAGATTCTCTGGATGCAGTTAGACAACCCTTGGGACAAGAACAATGGGAAAGAGGGGAGAGGAACATCCCCATACCAGCTTCCCCCAAGAGTGTTCTGTGGAGCACTCATATCCCGAGATGCTCCGCGATCCAGTGAGTCTGGGAAGCGCCCCCCACTCTAAATCCCCTTGCAGGTACTTTACAGACATTAGGGCACTAAAAGCCCTAAGAAGTCCTACAGCCAAGAAATCTGTCTGTGTAATTGCCTCTAATGCTGGACTTCTCAGATGTATTTGACCAAGTTCTTGTTTCACCCATAAAACGCCCATGGAACTGGTGTTTCATAGAACACAACTTAAGAAATTAAGAACTTGGCCCACGTCTAGGCCTCGCTTCCGCCAAGAGACTTAGACTTTCCCCCCACCAAAATTTTCTCAGAGAACCCCTCTAAAGTGTGAACATGGACTTTCACATTTTCAAGTGTTAATGGTACCCACCCTCCGGGAGCCATGCTGAGAAGCAGCAGAGGACCTCAAATGCAGGGGTCAGGACAATCCCTAGCCCTGCCTACAATGAAGTTCCTCCTGAAAAGACCCTGCAGACCAGGCCCACGGTCAGGAGTGGCTGTGGGCAGAACCTGCTGATCAGCGTGGGTTCGGAGGACATGGCCCAGGCTCTGTTGGAAGTGGGAGTGACTAGTGGGAACGCAGGAGGACGGAAGGCTTGGCTGGACATGTTCACTGACTCACCCCGTGCTCACAGGCTGTGGGTAGAGAAGCTACAGCTCTGTTTCTACAAAGGCCCCAGGAACTCAGGTTGCCTCCAACAACCTGGATGGCAGACACTGGCACTAGGTCCCACACCCCAACAGGGATCAGCAGTACAGAGCAGAAAGTCAGCAAGCATTCTCAGATACCTGGTTGGGACTGGGGCCAGCTGGGAAGGACAACTGCACTGACTTGTAAAAAAAAAAAAAAAAAAAGTAGCAAATTGAGAGGCCAAGACCCTGCCCGACAGGTAGAACCACTATTAATTGTTAATGCTGAGAGAAAATTTAGGAAATTGAGGCAAAAAAAATCAAGGGCACCATGCCAGCTGCGGATCACTGTGTGAGTCGTACACAGTACACAGGCAACTTGTCAAGGACACAGCAAGGGCGGAAATCTAACCTATGCTCCACTTGGAGAGCTGGGAGCCGCCACACGGGACTATGTGTGTTAAAGAAAGGGATACATTTCATTAATTCGAGCAAAGTCTGAAAGAGGCACAGATTGTGAAAGAAAAGAAAATGAGGGATTTGGCTGGGGTCACTCAGCACACTTGTCATATAAAATTTGGGCAACACTTGGGTAATAAACAAATTGTAGGCCAATCCAAAATCTGCAGCTGGCAAGTGATGCCGGGTAAACTGGGCCCAGGGAAAAGGCCTCGTGTGTGGTCATCCAGGTGAAGCCAACTGGCCCGTTCAAACAGTGCCTCTTTGATAGCTCCAAGTCCACAGCCAGCGGGCATGCTTGCGCAAGAGTTAAAGGCATGGCTCTGACCTCAGCGTCTGGCCATGCATGAACTCTTCTCTATTTCTAATGGAATAACAAGAGCCAAGGATCTCGGGAAGCCTTCCCAGCCAGACCTAGGACTGGCACTGCTAGTGTGGCACCTTGCACTAATGGTGGTTAGGCCCTGGGGTGTTGACTTGCTTGGAAGTCTAGTGGCCGAGGCAGCCCAGAGGAGTGACTTTCAATACTGGTCATTGTATACGGGCCTTGCATTTATTGATCAGTGGTCTCATGGTCAAGGGCATCATTTCAGACAGGGTTTACTCTTAACATTCAAGCTATCTTTCTCCTTGATTGTCATCATTACACATTTACGGCTTCCAATATCATTCCTCTCATCTGGTCCCCTGCTCTGCCCCCCTTGCCTCTACTAGCTGCTGTTTAAACCTGGACAATTTTCTCAAGTCTTAGACCAATTGTACTGTATTACAGTATCTCCCGCATCACAGAGAAAATGAATGTCACCAGAAATGAGCTTCTTGAAACTTTCTACTCCGTATTGCTGCCTGTGACATGGTGATATGATAACAGATACATATTTTGGCCATTGTCCTTAGCTCCTGGCCAGAAATCTAAAACCCTTGTAATTTCCTAAGTGATAAGAGCAATAGCAGCATCTTTTGTTAATGTCTTTGGGTTTATCACAGCTCAGGAGCAGAGTCATAAAAGTGAAAGGTACGTGTTTTGTTGCTCAAACAAACCCTTTTAACCACACATGACTTTGTTAAGGAAGCCACTTTTGGAATGCCCGAAGGATGGGGGACTATGTGCCGGAACAACCAATGATGTGATTAGAGAGGAGGGAGACAGGGGCTGGAGGCTGAGTTAATCACTAATAGCCAATGCTTTAATCAATCCTGTTATGTGATGAAGCCTCCATAAAAACCCTCACTGAAGGGTGTCGGAGAGCTTCCAGGTTCCTGACCACACTGAGGCATCGGGAGGGTGTTGCACCTGGTGATGATGTGGAAAGTCTGTGCACCCTCACTTCTAGACCCTGTCTGTGCATCTCTGTCATTCATATGTTCCTGAGTCATACCTTCTCTAACATATAAAATATAAACAAATGTCTCCCTGAGTCCTGTGATCCATGCTGGCACATTATTGAGTCCGAGGAGGGAGGTGTGGGACCGAGCCTTTAATTTGTGGGTTCTGTTCTAACTCCAAGTTGTTAGTGTAAAACTGCCTAAGGTGAGGGGGGGAACCCTACATATTTGGGTCAAGAGTACTGCATTATAAGAGTATAGAAGAACAGTTGGTTTTTCTTTTATTTGCAAATTTTGGCTATAATTGCATTTATCCTTTGCTCAATCTATTATGCCTACAGAAGGAAATATCTTCTACAATCTAAAGAAAAATAGCCCCTAGATTTGGTTTAACCTTTAAGCTTCTCTCATTCTCTCTCTCTGTCTCCTCCATCCCCCCACCCAATGAAACTAAACCTTCTTCAAAGAATATTATAGACTTCTCCTTCTTCCCATGATGGAATTCAGGAACTGAATATACTCTCCCACTTCAAATAAAATGTCATAAAAATTGGGCAACATGATAAGAAGCGACATTTTCACGACAACACGCAGTACATGACTGATATTGCTAAGAGAAGAGAAAAAAAGAAAAGCCAAGAAAGGCTCTGCAGTCGCTCCAGCAGAGGGTCTGGAGACAATGTTCAGGCTGTGTTACCAGGAGGGGGCGCTCCCAAACAGGCCGGTGATCATCTGAGCTCAGGAGAAAGAGATCAGAATTGGGGCGGGTAAAGGCAAGGTGGACAAAATAATGAAAAATTAAATAAAAGAGCTTCACAGAGAAGGAGTCCTGGATATCTACAGAAGGGACCACTCAAGGCTTCAGATAGATACTGGTCTGCCAATGTGTGAAAGGAAACTATCTGAATCTGGGGGAAATCCCCACAAAACAGAAGCCTAACTATCCCTAGAAGCTTACTTGTGGGTAGAAGTGATTTGTGTTCCCATCAGCCAGCATCGTCACATTGTAATAATATACGGGACATCAGGTATAGTCTGCAGGAAGACACCACCTTAGTAATTGGAATAAATAGTCCTGGACTAAAGGTTGCTTTAGACAGGCCCTTAAAAAGCCTAACAGAAAGCCTGGAAAGGATCAAAGAGATTCCAAAGAACTTAACTGCCTTCTAGAAATATGAGGGGGGACCCAAGAAACCAAAATTTATTTATAAAAATTGTGTATCTATTCTTACATGTTTAAAATTCAGTCACCTTCAAAGACTCTCCATTTGATGCAATACACCAATTGAGACACTTTTTCCCAGTACTCAAAACAGTTTTTGAACTCTTCGATTTTGATGCTTCTTAGCGCTTCTGCTGTTTTTTGTTTCACCTCTTCCACATCAGCAAACCATTTCCCTTTGAGGACTTTTTTTCATCGGAGGAAACAAAAAAAAGTTGCTCAGGGCAAGATTGGATGAATGGGAAGGGTGGGACTCAGGGGTCAGGCCATTTTTGGTCAAAACCTGCTGAACACTCAGCAGTGTGGTCAGGTGAGCTCATAAATCACTCATCACAAAATGGGCAAACATGTTGAAAGGGTATAAAAAAACCACTGAAGTCAAATGCAGCCTCTCACAACAACGCCAGCTGGTACACTGATACATGTGGGTTCCTAGGACACTCGCCTGGCAGGGGAAGCTTGTACTGCAGAAAGCCCACTCTGCAGAAAATAATTCTGTTTTTTTCAGGTTCCCCCTCATCAGTTTCACATTTTTAGAAGAATACACACAAAAAATTTCACCTAAGATGTGTAAAATTCATGATTTCCACCATCTAACCAAAAATTAGTAGGCATGAAAAAAGGAAGAAAATACGAACTATTTTAGGAGGAAAAAATAATCAATAGAAACAAACAGCAATGACAGAAATAATAGAAATAGCAGAGAAGGATATTAAAAGTTACACACACACACACACACACACACACGCTTCAATTGTTCAGGAAAGTACAGAAAGTGATAATTATGATGAGGCAAGAAAAGGAAGATCTAAAAGTACTTGGATAGAATTTCTAAAGATGGAGAGTACAATATTTGATACAAAAATACACTAAAATTAAAAGAATTAGATATAGCAGGAGTAAATATTGGTGAATGCAAAAGTATAGCAATGGGAACTCTTCAAAATTGAGTACAGAGAGAAAAAAAGTTTGGAAAAAAAACAACAAAGTAACAGTGATGTGTGAGAATATATTTCACAGTCTGATAAACATGTAACTGGGATCCCAGAAAAGTGGAGAAAAAACAACTGAAAAAATAATGGCCAAAATTTTTTCAAATTTGATGAAATCTATAAACCACAGATTCAATAATCTCAACAAAATCCAAATGGAAGTAAAGAAAACTACACCTAGAAATATCAGAACCAAATTGCTGAAAACCAGAGATGGCGGGGGGGGGGGGGAGGATTTGCAAGCAGGCAGAAGAAAAATACATAGAGGAAGAAAGATAAAAATGTCAAAAGAATTCTTGTTGGAAACCATGTAAGCCAGATGCCAATAAAATGGTATATTTAAATAACTGAAAAAAGAGACTGTCAATCTAGAATTTTATACCCAGAAAAAATAGCTCTCAAAAGTAAAATAGAAATAAAAACCTTTCACATAAGTAAAAGCTGAGCTACTTATCAGCAAACCTGCACTATAAAAATATTACAGAAAATTCTTTAGGGTGAAGAAAATGATACCAGATGAAAACTTGGATCAATACAAAGGAATAAAGAACACAGAAATATTTGGAAAATAAACAACATACTTCTAAATAACTCCAGGTCAAAGAAGAAATCATTAAAAAATTAGAAAATATTTGAATGAAAAGATAAAAATATTACATATCAACATTTGTTGATTTCAGCAAAAACAATGATTAAAGAGAATATTATAGCATTCTGTGCTAATGTGATATAGGTATACAGCTCCACAAATCAACAGGCTTCCTTCTGAGCAGCAAATAATGGGAGACTCCTTCATTCCAGGCACTTAAGAGAATTTCTGGTGAGCTGACCACTAAACTATCCGAGCCGAGACTTCAGAGGCTATGCATCACAAAAAAATACAGACTCTAGAATTAGTTTAGAAAAGCCACTAAATAAATAGCAACAACAACGAACAGTAATAACCACAAACCCTTGAGAAGGGGAGATTCTGACTTCCAAAGTTGCCACATTAGGACTTCCAGTCTAGATGGTGGCGTAGGCTGACATGCCTTGCCTCTTCGCACAACCACGTCAAATTACAACTAAAATATACGACAACCATCACTAAGAGCCATCAGAAATCAAGTTGAATGGAAGTCTGAGAACTACAGAATTAAAGAAACCGCAGACTGGTAACAGGGATGCAGACACAGAACTGGCTGGTCCCTCACCCATGTGTGATGGATAAAAATTCAGGAGGGACATCTCAGGAGCGAGGAGTCCCAGCCCCAAACCAGGCCCTCCAGCCCAGTGTTCCAGTGCCAGGAAGATAAGTCTCCCACAACTTCTGGCTGCAAAAATGGACTTGTCAATACCAAGTTTTAGCAAAGATGTATAGAAACTGCCAAAACTCAGTATGTTTTTGGTGGAATTCTCACCCATTCCTGGTGGGGATGGAAAATGGTACAGCCACTTTGATAAACAGTTTGGCAATTTCTTATAAAAAGGTAAATATAAACTAACCTTATTCCCAGCCATCTTTCTACTAGGTGTTTGCCTAAGAGAAATGAAATACATGTCCACATGTTCTCATATGTTTCTAGCAGCTTTATTCAAAATAACCCCAAACTGGTAACAATCAAACGTCCATCAGCTGGCGAATGGATCAACTACCTTTTGGTATATTCATGCTGTGGAACACCCATCAGCAGGAAAAAGGAGCAGACTGCTAAGGCACACAACATGAATCTATCTCAGCAGCATCGTGCTGAGTGTGGTGAGCAGAAGGAAAACACTACATAATGTATGATCCCATTCACATGAATTCTAGAAAGGGCAAAAACTATAGCAACAGAAAGTAGATCAGTGTTTCTAGGGGCATGGGGAGAGAAACTGAGAACCGACAGAAAAAGAGCACAAGGAAACATTTTGGAATAATAAAATTGTTCCTTAACACGACTATGGTGGCAGTTATACATGTATACACTTTTGTCAAAAGTCATCCAAATGTACTCTTAAAATCAGTGAGCCTCATTGGTTGTAAAATTACACCTCAATAAAGCTAATTTAAAAACACACACAGTGCGAGTAACTTAACACTTGCTTCACTGTTGCCTCCCAATCACAGTTCAGGGCACACAGCCTCCTAAATAAGGACTCCAAATATTCAGTTTGATTGGTCCAAAAGGCACTGTCCTGATGGGTCAGAATAGAGCTGCTCTGATTGCTCCGTGAGGATGCTGATGCACAGCTCTGATTGAATGGGAAAGTCTGCATCTTATTGGTTGAAATAGGATTCTAGGACCTCCTTTATAAGGCCTGGCTCAGCCGACAGGAAGGCTCTTCCATGCAGGCTTCTCCCTAAAAGCCCAGTTTGCCTGAGAGGCACCTGTTCAGAGATGGCTACTAGGCGCTGCCTTTAAATTCGAGCCCAGTTAGCCACACGACGAGTCCTTCTTGGTAGGTATCTTCTTTCTCAGAGTCTAGGCTACTTTCTACTTTCTCCTTCTTTGTCTTCCCCTTACAGGTGGGTCTTCACTGCGATGCTTCAGTTGTCTGCTCTCTCTCACTAAATGCTGGGCACGAATGAGCTCATCTCACCATCTGACTCGCTACCTCCAAAACTTTCAACGCAGACCTGACCCACTCTTGGCTCCCCAGGGTGTGTTAAATTTTGTCAAGGGATATAAAAAAACCTTAAAAGAAATACATTTATATTTGTTGTAATTAAAACCCAGTGTATGACTGCACAACTGGAAGGGACACGTGAAAAAGGAGTGATTATAGTAAAAATCAAATGGACATTAGCATTTCAACCCCAGGGAGAGTGGATCACTGCCCTCTAATCTAGTCTCCGAGTTCCGGATTTTACAGATGCAGATGAGACCCCTACGTGCATTACACCAGAGCGTTAACTTCCCGTGAAACCCACCAACCCCACACTCCCTGCCTCTCCACCAACCCCACACTCCCTGCCTCTCCACGTGCAACTCTGTAAATCACCATGACAACTCCATCCCTTCTGAGGCTGAGCCGTGAGCACCTTCACAAGGCTGACTGTGAGGCAACCCACCCACTGGGACCACTTTCCAGACAGGCCAGCATCTTTTTGCTGTTCATTCTCCTTGTGGTTCCAGGGTGCTTTTGAAACCAGGGAACGACCTCATAAAGCAATGTGCCTGCTACCCTCCATGAGTCAAAGGAGCGTGTCACCATGAATTTAAGGAAAGAAAATCTCAGTCCACAGTAAAATGGATTTAATAGTCACAGCGGTGCTCACAAAATACCTCTCCTCAGCTTCTTAAGCACAGACTTTAATAATTTAATGCTTTTCCTGCTGTGATGCTAGGATTTCTTCACACAGAGAAGCCAGCAGTGAGGCAAAGCCAGCATCTTCTGCTATTTTCACCGTGGCAAAGTAATGCCTCTTTTGCCACCTCGGACGTTGCCTTGCTTTGAAAAGTCTCTTCACCCCGTCCCTGATTTGAAATGCTCATCCTCTTCCCAGCTGACCAGGATGAAAGCCTCAGTTCCCACAAAGTTGAGCAAAGGAAAAAGATTGCAGTTTTGCAGTTGACTTAATGTATTTCAAAGTCTGACTCCTCATTCTAAAAACAAAGCAAGGGGCATAACAGCAAGAAAAACAACAAGACAAAAGCGAAACAAGGTACCCAATGACCTGCCACGCTGATCTGTGCTTCAGAATCGCTTTCCCTCTTGGGGGACTATTACTGTTGCTAAAATGGCCCAATGAAAGCTACATATCCAAGGTTTTAAGACATATTAAATGCACACACTTTTAAATGGAAAAAGTAATAAATATTCCCTCTGAATTTTTGGAAAATCAGAGATATAAAAAGGAGAAAACTAAAATTACCTACAATTCCATAGATGAATTACGTTAATGTTGTTTTGTAGATTTTCAGGATTTTTTTATGGATATGTGCACAGATTTACGTGTTTTTATGAGATCAAACTACTACACTGTCCCATAACCTGCTTCTGTTAATAATCCACTGTGAGCATTTAGGCATCATGTCCTCTAAAGAAGACATACAAATGACCAATAGGTCCGTGCAAGGGTGTTCATCATCACTAGTCGCCAGGGAAATGCACATCAAAACCTCACTGAGATACCACCTCACACCTGTCAGAATAGCTATTACCAAAAAGGCAAGTAGTAACAAGCGCTGGTGAAAATCTGGAGGAAGAAGGGAACCCTCGTGCTCTGTTGCTGGGAATTTAAATTGGTACCAGCCACTATGAAAAATACAACAGTATGGGGGCTCCTCAAAAAATTAAAAACAGAGCCTCCATATGATCCAGCAATTCTTCCTGTGGGAACAAAACAAAATCATTATCTTGAAAAGATATCTGTACCCCCATGCTTACTGCATAATTATTTACATTAGCCAAGACATGGAAACTTCCTAAGTGCTTGTCTGCAGATGAATGGATAGAGAGGCTGTATATATACAAGATTATTCTGCTATGAGAATGAAGGAAATCTTGTCATTTGCAACAATCTGGATGGACCTTGAGGGCATTAGAAGTGAAGTAAGTCAGGCAGAGAGACAAATACCATATGACGTATGAAATCTTTAAAATACAGAACCCATAGACACAGAGGACAGTTTGAGGGTTGCCTGTGTGTGTATGGCAGGGGTGGGGGGCATCAGTGAAGGTGGCTAACAAGCCAAACCTTCCGAGTTATAAGAGAAGTAAGTTTTGAGGGTATAACTTCATCACGCAATGACTTGATGATGGAAGTGAACGACACTGTGCTGTGTGTTTGAAAGTTGCTAAGAGAGTAGGTCTTAATAGTTTTCATCACAGCAACTATTATGTGTTGTGATGAAACTAAACCTATTATGGTGATCACTTCACGTTACATACTTACATCAAATCACGTGTTGTGCCTCTTGGGCTAACAGATGTTACATGCCAATTTTATCTCAATAACACTGGGGGGGAAATCTGGCTCATGAAATATCTTAGCAACCCAAAGGCTTTCCTGGCAGTTGATTGAGGGTTTCCTGGATTACTGGTGCCTCCATGCAATATGAAAAAGCAGGTGCTTTCTGGGGGCGAGGTCAGAGGGGCACACCTGCACAACTGGAAATCTGTGAGCCATGATGTGACACTTTTTCTTGCTGGGTGCCATCACACTGGGGGAACTGAGATGCAGAGCAGGAAGTGAGCAGACGGAAAGGGGGCTGAAACACCTGAGCAAGAAAGAAGGCAATGCTCCCGTGTGGCCTCCCTTGTAAGTGTAAACTGTGAGCACAGTGTAAGCTGACCGGGGTGGCGTGGGACTCGGCCTTGCAGTGGCCTTGGAGGACTGGGTTCTGTTTCTCCTATTGGTCAAAATGTCATGGTCAAGATTTCCTTAAATTACTGTGGTGTGAGGGTGACTGAGAGAGAACGATGCGAGGTGAGTTAAAGATGAGCCCATTTTGGGGCACAGGCTTCTGAACCCTGAAACCCAGGTTTACAGACCCAGGTTTGGGGCACCTGGGAGTTCCCAGGAAACTGTCCTCCCTTCAGTCCATCTGCCAGCAAGATGGTCAGGCCCCTCCACCCCCATCTCCACCCTGGACAGGGAGGAACCAGGCTTTCTCCCCTGCTCCCCATCCCAGTTGGGGGGCCCTTTGGAACTACAGAGAATTAAGCAGAATGGGGTGAATAATCCTGAAACCTTCTAGAGATGTAGGCTTTCCCCATGCTGAGACTTGCAAACAAAGGTCCAGGAAGGCACCCCACTGGGTCAGTACCCACCCAGGAATCCAAGTTCTTGAAAGTACTTTTGGAAGAAAAGTAACCACAAGATGACGTCCTACCCTTCCCCCCACATAAAATGAAAACACGGAAGGAAATGTTTGACTGGAAAAACCATTACACTTAATTGGAGCCTTGTTCTTAAACTTTCTAGGGTGCAAGCTGAGCACCCCTGAGAACTGGTATGCACCTCACTGGGTGTGTATGCAAAGCTCAGGCTCTTCTCTGGGATCTAGCTCCCCCCCACACACCACCCCCCTTCCCCCGACCACACACGTGAGCCTTTCAGGGGAAAACAGAGATTGCTGATGATATCCTAGGTGTTACTGGTTATTGGTCCCCGGGGACACTGGCATTTGAATGCCCTAAACCATCAAAGGGAAGGGCTTGTCTGAGAGAAAGAGCCCTCACTCGGGCACCCAGGTTCTGGGGTCACCGGGCTTCCTCAGCTGGCTGAGCCTACTTCCCTGTAGCCCAGGACGGCCCTAGATAAATATGACCCGGAGCCCGTTGTGTCAGCAGCTCCACTACTGCTGATATAAATCAGCACCATTTTCACGTCCTTTTATTTCATTTTTCCTTCACCCAGCTGTTGTCAAGTCTGAACTTCTAAGCACATTCATGCATCAGCCAGTCAATTTATTTCTGCCTTCCATCTGACTAGTGCAAAATTAATCTAATTTAAAACTTAATCAGGTGAAGCAATCAACTCAATATGGAAATCCAGGATTTCCACTCTCTGCATAATGACCAAATAAGAAAAAAAACATACTTTTACCAGAATGATGAATAGTTTCAAAGTGTTTAATAATTGCTCCCTGTTGGGAGCAAAGCCTTGGAGAGGCAGATCAAGAATGTGCAGAAGATATCCTGGCTTGGGGGTGACAAAGAGGTGTCCTTTGCCTGGAACTGTTGGCTCGGGCAGACCAGGAAAGCCAGTGAAATGCTGGCAGGGACACTGAGAACAGGCCAGGGTCACCATCTGTTCCTGACAGGCTGAATCTGACTGTCAGTCCTGGTCTGGTGGAAGGGGCAGTGAATTTTGCATCTGGAAAGTCTGTGTCTTCATCTGTGACTCCTCGTGGGAGCCTCAGTTTTCCCATGTGGCCAAGGGGGACCCAGCCCCTACCCATCATGGTTGTGATAGGCACCATCTGGGGCAGCAGACACCCCAGCAGGCGGCAAGTGCTGAAGCACTACACAGTGCTGGCTGTTTTTCTGAAACGAGACTGGTTGCATAGTGCACAGTCACAGAAAGCAGTTGTTTCGTTGCTGGCCATGAAACCACCAGGAGTTAGACCGGTACTTGACTTCTGGCTGAGAAAGAGTTCAGAGCCAAGACTCAAACGATAAGAGAAAGTTTACTTAGAAAGTCACAGAGGTAGAAGAAGCCAATGGTGGAAGAAGTGGGCTCAGGAAGCAAGTTACAGAAGAATAAGAAGAGCCGGTGGAACTTAGGAGACAGAGAGAGGCAAGGAAAACACACCTGTGGGGAAGAAGAGGACAATAGGAGGGGACAGGTGTGGGCTTGCTCCCAAGAGGGAGAGCCTGGGCCCTCTGTCCTAAGGGCAGAGATTTTAGGGGAGGTCCCAGGGGGAGAAATATTTGTCAGCTTTCGAGGTATGTCTTTTCATGGTTGTGATCTCCACTGACTGGTCAGTACCAGGGCAGGGGGTCATCTGTCAGTGCAGCCAGTCCTAAGGTCAGCCATGGCTCTCTTGTCTGGTTTTGCTTCTTTTCTGGGCCTGGAGCTGAAGCAAACCAAGGCCTGGATGTCATCTCTAGGGCTTAATGGGTAAAGGAGTGGTCATGCGAGGGCCTGTATGGGAGTCCCATGAGGCCCCGTTATCCCTCCTCTACCACATGACTAGCAACATGCCCAGGGAGAACAGGTCAGGGCAGGGTCCGAGTCACATGACCAGCAATGTGAAAGTCATGGGGTCAGGGGGTCACCAGCCACACGCTGGGGGAGGTGTGGTACTTGTGTCCCCAGTTTTGCCCGTTACTAGGCACCGGGTGCTTTCTACCCTGCTGACTTTCTGTACCTGGCTTGTTGTCTACCATGATATAACTCATCAAACACCTTGCATCAGAAACCTCATGCTGGCGGAGCACAGGGAACCCAAGGACATGCAAGGACACTCTCAGCGGTATGCAGGACTATGCCGGAAAGAGGTCAAGGGATGTGTTTGGGTAGCAGGTGTCAGATGAGTCCTGAGAACGAGGTCAAGTCCAAGGCAAGTCAGGATTTAATCTGTGAGGACCAGGAAGAAGCTCTTTAAGGCGGACAGAATCACAGGATTCATTCATTCATTTAAAAAATTATTTGCTCCACAAATGTCTATTGTGTGTTTGATCTGTATCAAGCAGAGGATCAAATGCCTTGAGGCAGGAACATGCAGTGCCCACCTGAAGCCTTTGAAAGGAGAGGGAGGGAGAGAGAGAGAGAGAGAGAGAGAGAGAGAGAGAGCGCGCACGAGCAAGTACGTGCAAGCAGGAAGGCTGTGGCAGATGAGGGAGTGTTAATGAACGTGCGGCCTTGATTCTGCAGGCTCGGAGTCAGTGCCCTTGAAGACTGCTGCAAGGAGAATGGATAAGTCTGTTTCAGTGGTGCTCCCGTTGTGGACAGAGTTGTATTCGGGGTGCAGGTTAGGAGGCGTTCGAGCAGCAGAGGGCCCAGATCAGAGGCCCTTCTTAGGGTCCCAGGAGCCAAATTACAAAAGCACAGGGCTGGCTCACATCTGGGGCCTGGTCTGTGGCCCCCAGGTCCTTTATGGGGTGGAGGTCCTGATCCCAGCTCCCTGAAGACTCTGACTATGCAAAGCTTCTTAGGATGGAGATGATTCCAGGGAACAAAATGTATCTTTCTGGGCAGAGAACTACAGAAGCCCACTTTGTTGTCAAGGCAAAACTCTGGGCCCTGAGGGACAGCTCCCTTCAGCCCAGCTGGGCTAGTGAGTCCTCACCAGCCAGGGAGTCAGTGACGGCGGCACAGAGAGGCTTGCACATGCTCATTTCTGGTGCTTTCTCAGGTTTGAAGTAAGAGGGGGCCAGCCAAGTCCTTACGATTCCTCATCCCCCCCCCCCAGACTGCCTAGGAGAAGCAGGGAGGATGGTCTCTGTTGGTTGAGCTAGTTGGTTGTGGGGATGGGCAGAGGCTGGCAGGGAGCCAGGAGCCCTGAACTCAACTGCTGCTTTCCTATTGGCTGGTCTATGACTTTTGGGAAGTCATCTCATCTTCCCGGGTCTCAGCTGAAGGTGTTGGGAGTGGAGCTGTGGTCCTCACCTGCAGGTAGGTGATAGGAGGAACGGAAGCAGGCTCTTAGAGGGGAGCAGGCAGGCATATGCCAAGTAACATCCCACTCTGGAATTTTGAAAGCACTGGCCTGTCCCTTCCCTAGAACCCCCACCCTCAGTCTTTAACCCCGCCTGCCCCTAGGAAATGCCTGTTGGCTGGGTGAGGATGAGGGCGGGGCCCAGGGAGTCTGTCACCTCACCCTGATGCCCCACCACCCATGCTGACTCTTAAACTCCAGGACCGTGTCACATCTGATCTTCCTGTCTCTAAAGAGAAAATCCAGAAAGAGGTGACGCCTTACAGGATACAGCCAAATCTTCAGTCTTATTTACCCCAGATTTCAGAGCAGCACCACCCTGCTGTAGCTGAAGTGCTGAAGCGCTGAAGCGCTGAAGCGCTGAAGCATGGACGTCCATGGCCCTAACACTGAACTGAAAGCCCTGGGCAGCTACATGGCACATGCATTTGGTGGAGATGAGCACCGGGGCGGCAGGCAGGGGAGTTTCCAGCTCTGGCTTCCTCTCCGGCTTTGATTCCAGTTTCTCCCTTTCATGCGCTGGGTGACATGTGGTCTGTCATTGGGCCACCCCTCTCCACCCTGTCCCTCCTGCCCTTACCTGGCTTCCGAAATGGGAGGGAGTTGGCACCACACCAGCTTCTGAGTCTCTTTAGAACCTTCCCGTCAGGATGTCTGGCCTTCATCCCTCCTCTGCTCCTGCCTTCTTCACAGAGCCACCTTTGAGTAACTTCAAGGCTCCGGGGTGCAGGGGCTGTCCCTGGTGGTCGGGTCCCTGCCCCCAGTGCTTAGGTGATTAGACAGTGGCCCAGAGTGTGAGAGCCCAAGAGGAGGTGACTGTGGTGTGGGCTCTGGATTGGCTGGTTGGCACATGGAAGGTGTTCTCACAGGTGAGTTGTTTACTCTCTCTAGGAACTGGCAAACCCTGGGAGGAGCAGTCCTTCCAGGTTCAGCAGGGCCCCAAGATGTCAAAATACCACCTCATGTTGAAAATTAAAAAAAAAAAAAAAAAAGGATCAATACGCCCTTGCTACTCCTAGCTCTACCCTCCCCTCCTTCAAGGCGCAGCCTAAAGATCACCTCCTTGGAGAAGGCGGTACTCAGGGAAGGCCTCTCCTTTTATTTCTTTCAAAGAATCCAGCACAAGTTAGAACTACTGTCTTAGCTGCAGTTCCCTAGAAAACAGAACGAGACAAAGGTTTCGTGCGAGTGTTTTCCTTGGAGGTATGAGCTGGAGGCGGTGACAGTGGGGGAGAAGGGAGGCAGGTGGAGCAGGAGAGGTTGCTGCGCACCCAGGGGGTGTTTCAAGGAGAGGCAGCTGGTTGCTCAGGAGGAGGCCCTACCGGGCCCCCAGCACAGCCCCCAGACAGCACGAACAGCTGCCTGAGAGCAGTCATGGGAAGGGGAGGGCCTGGCTCTCACCTGCTCTTGTCCCTCCCCAAGTCAGAGCTCCTTCATGCTCTTGGGCTGCACTGTCTGACTACCAGGAAGCCAGATGTTAAAACCAGTGTGGTGCATTGTAGCCCAAGTCTGGAAGTTACGAGAGAAGGAGTTAACGCACAGCACATGACACGTTGGCAGGCAAAGGAGAGAGCTGGTGTCCCCGGGGCAGGGGACTGGTCAGCCCCCAGAAGTTCCAGGAGATGTTGGAACTGAGAGAGCTGAAGATATGTCTGACCCAGTGCGTCATACGTGCATCACGCCTGCTGGTCCCCTACTAGACAGAGCACCTTCCAGGCAGAGACCCTGCCTGCCTGATTCCACATTGTGTCCCCAGTGCAGTGCCTGGTACAAAGTCATGCTAAACACCAGGTGTGCAATACCAAGTTCAGATGCTGCAAAGCTTTCCTTAGCCTCCCAGAGTGAGCGGTCAGGCCATGTGCTCCACCAATGACTTTGCTCACTTTTGTCTTCACAGCTAGGCTGTAAGGACCCTGAGGACACAGAGGGTTTCCTTTCATCCTTTCTATCCTAGTTATTAGCTCAGTGCCTGACATGCAGTCGAAGCTGCACTTGGTGAGATTCATGCATGATTCAGTGAACGGAGGCGGTCCCTAGAGGTGGACGACTAGAGTTCCCGGAATTATTTTCCTGGCTGGCCCACTCGTGAGATGCTTACCTGTGCTGCTTGTTCAGAAATATATGCACAGTAAAACCAAGATGCTCCCACCTGGAAACTGCTGTTTCATTTCGTTCATGACTTAGTTGAAACAGTGGAGGGAAGAAAAAAAATTTTCCCCTTCCCTCCTTTGGTTCTTTTGGATTGTTGAGTAGTTAAAACGACATAAGACAGGTTAACAGGAGAAAAAAAGGAATACTGCACACAGAGAATCTGCACAAAGAGGAGAGATTTCAAAGTCAGGCAAGACGATGTCACTCTGGACTAAGGAGAAGGAGGCAGGGGTTAGTGTTTGGAAAACAAATGTTTGCCGGACCATTCAGAAACCCTGGGCCACAGCAACAACTTCTGTCAAATGGGCCTTGCTGAATTCCTCCCTGTCTGTCACACCTGGTTCTCATTGTGCTGTAGGTATCTGTGATGATAGCTTTGTTCCTGGAGCAGGCCCTCTACCTAAATTCTTTGAGGCAGTTAGGGGGAAGGTCAAAGGTTCTTCCTGGAAATTTTGTTTCCTGAAAGTAATCAGCCTAAAATAATCCTTAGGTCAGAAAGACAGACACATCTTGAGTGGTGAAGTCTGCTTCCCTTCAACAGCAAGAACTTTCTTTTTGGGCAAGACACTGGATTAGACAGCCTGCTCACTTTCCTGGGTACAGAACACATGGAAGTAATGGTCAAAATAGTACAATTGGTTTCTGACATGCATAATTGAGCTTTCAAGATAATAAGGAGATCCCCCCAAAGGCAAAGCCAAATACCTACAGTTGATCCTCATTACTCATGGATTCCATATTTGCGAATATGCCAACTACAAATCACAGTCATTTGCAGAGAGGTATGAGTGGGAAAAAGTTTGGGGCTGCCCTATGCTCACGATGTCCCCTGAGGTGGCCCAAGGTGACCGGCTTCCCTGGATCAATTCCCCACTGCAGGCCACTGTGTCCTTTCCACAGCTGGCCCCAGGGTACATTTTTCATATTTTGCTTCTTCGTGTGGCTGATTTCACTGTTTAAAACGGTCCCCAGCCCTGGCCGCCGTGGTCAGCTGGTTGGAGCATCGTCCCAATGAACCAAAGTGTCCGATTCCCAGTCAGGGCACATACCTGGGTTGTGGGTTCGGTCTCAGTGAGGGGCGTGTCTCTCTCACTCAATGCTTCTCTCCCTCTCTCTTTCCCTCCCCTCCACCCCTCTAAAATTGGTGACCAAGTCCTCGGGTAAGGATAAAAAGTAAATACAACAAAATGGTCCTCAAATGTCGTGCTGACCTGCTATCTAGCGTTCCTAAGCCCGAGAAAGTAGTAACGTGCCTTACAGAAAAAATACAAATGTTAGATCAGCTTCCTTCAGACACGGGTAGAGAACTACTGGCTCTGATTTCAGTGCTCACGGATTCACGATACTTTTTAATGAGTGTTCTTAAACACACACACGCAGAACAAAGTTCTATATTCCTGAGTCGATGAAGATGTTGGGACCACAGGTTTGAAGAACCTAACCTTGTACTTCCGCTCGGGGCAATGGTTCAACATTTGCGAGTCAGTGTTGGCGGTGACTTTCCAGAACATAATTATCACAAATAATAAGAGTCAGTGGTAGCTGATAGGAGTTCGAAGACAGAATAGGGGAAGATTAATACTGGAAAGAAAATGGCTGAGAGTTTTCTAGAACTGATTTAAGACACACATTTTCAGGTTCATGAAGGGCAATGAGTCCCAAGCAAGATCAAGAAAAGCAAATCCAAGTGTTGACTCACCGTGAAACTATAGAACACCCAACACAAAGAGCTGAAAAAACAGCCCCAGGAAATTCAAGACAGATGACAGAAAAAGTAAATGCTATTAGACTGAGAGTACAATTCTCAGAAGCAGCAAGACAGAATATGTTGAAATTTCATTCCAAAGTACTAGGAGAAAATAACTGATATCCTAGAAATCTACATCAATAATACATATTATTCCAGATTCAGGGTGAAACAAAGGTACTCTCAGATAGACAAGGATTAAAATAATTTTTTGCTGTCAGACCTCACCGGAAGAACTAATCAGTGTACATTTCAGGGATAAGGACACCGAACCCAGAGGAACGAGTGGGCAGCAAGAAAGGGTGGTGGAGAAGGGACCTTGTTCACAAAGAAGTAAACTGACAGAGACACCCCATGTAAACCAAACACAGAGCTTGCGCAGTATTCTCAACATTCATTCACTCAACAAATATTTACTGCGCACGTCTGATGTGCTGGTAATTGTTTTAGATGCTGGGGAGACAGAGGGGAATAGGACAGATCAAAACGCCTGCCCTTGTGAAGGTTATAAATAAGGAAAACGTTCGGTATGCGGCTGGATGATAGATGCAGACAAGAAAAACGGAGCAGGGCAGGTCTGGGGGGTCAGGAGGGTCGGAAGGGAGCACAGGCGTGAATAAAGCCTCATCCTTCCGCTTACGGTCGATGGCTGGTCAGCTGAATGGTCCGTCAAGCATCACAGCTGCGGGGAGCTGCCCCGAGGATGGGTGTGAGAACCTTTATTTCCATCCCTGCCTTCACTATCTTACAGGCAGGACTTTTTATTTCCTCATCTGAAGCGGCTTAAAAAACAAAAAGAATAAGGACTCCATGAGCGGCCATCCATGACCTCCTCCTAAAGGGACAATTTGTGAAGATTAGTGCAAGTGAGAGTCTCCACAGGGCGAGTGGAGGAGGGAGTGTGGTTTGCAGTCAACCCAGTACTTCCTGGTTTAGTGAAAATGTGACTTTCTAATTCATCAGGGACCCAGGGGGCTAAGAGAGTCTTGGTGAGTCGTAGTACTATTAGAATTTAGCATTTGGAAAGGTTTGGGGAGAAGTGTGTTTAAATCAAACCCTTTTGAGGGAAAGTAAGAAACAGATTTTGTGGGCTGTGGCCAGTCATAAATTTGTTTTAATGCCAGACTTTTCAAAAGGTGGATTTTACAATGTATAAATCAGTTTTATTTATGAACTTAAGCTTGATCTGTTTTCTTCCTGTTCCTTGGCATAAAATAGGCCGTGCTTGCCTGGTGTCACTTGGACCGTGAAGCAGGATGATTGTGCAATATGAGAAGTACCCAACTTGTCAAAGTCGATTGTCTAATTCATAGACAATGACTGTGAACAGCCTTCAAGGGTGGGAGCTCCTCCCCTCGGACTTCCTAGCCACTCTGGGAATGGCCCTCCCAGTCCAGGTCCTGCTGGGCTGAGCCAAGTGGGGAGAGCCAGGGGAGGAGGGGGGCCCTGCTGTTCTGCTCAGGTGAGACCTGGGCACCCACACCTACCCGCGGACTTGATAAAAGACTAGGCTGGCAGTTAACTTCCACCCAAACAGGGCCTCCACGAGTTACAAACAGCTGGATTAGATCGATGCTTGCAACTCACACCCTCAGGAGAGGGATGTGAAATCAGGGGATAATGACAGACAATCAGGAAGAAAGATTCCTGCTTCACTAAGGGAAGCATGCTTTGCTCCCAGCCCCCACGACCCTGTGATTCTTACCTTGGAGAGCTGACCTTGGCTCTGGGTGGGGGGATGGGAAGAAGCTCATGCCAGCCAAAGTAAGGAGAATGAGTCAGTCTTTCCCTACCCAGAACCAAGGCGAGCAACCAGTGCCTTAAGGAAACCAGCTCACCAAAGAGGACAGGTGTGCCACACCCCAATTCTATCCTAAGCAAGCGGTTGGTTACTTTTCCCCTGGAAGTGAGTGGGACAGGCAGGGGTCGGCACCCTCCTGAGCAGCCTGCCAGGGAGACACTGGCACTGGGAAGTGAGGCCTCCACAGCATCCCCTGCCCTTGGGCAGTGGTCTCGTGGAGGGTGTTAGGTGGCATGTGAGCCTGGGTCAGCTGTGCTCAGCCCAGCCCTGACTTCAGTCTCATTCTCTTGCCCCTGTGCCTTTGTGAGAAGGCACCTGGAAGGGCCCACAGTGATGGAAATAGGAACGAGGAACCCCAAGGCTCTCACCACTTGTCTTAAGGAGATGGGAACCTGCTTGCTACAAAAGGAAAATAAATGGAGTAAATCCTGTGGCCTTTAAGCCAGATCCTGAGAAATCTGGTTATCAGCATCCCCTGAGGAACTTTAAAAAAAATCCTTCGGACATTTGGGTCCCACCCAGATGCACTGGACCAGGCCTTGTGGGACAGGGTCCAGGAAGGTGCCCTTACTTCACTCTCCTGGGGGTTCAGATGATAAGCAGGGTTGGGAGAACCTGACAGAAGGAATCTCACACTGGGGATCGACTCATCAACACCCTCGTGCATCACAGAGGACGTCTAAGCCAATGAAAAAAATGTGGATGTGTAGACAAAGGCTGTGTGTTCAAATGATGATCCATCATTGGTGGTACGATGCTCGTCCTACTACTGCAGAGTTGAAGCAACAAGATGTCGTTGTTTTTACACAAAAAATCGGCAACGATGGAAACACGGGCAGTTCTTAGCTCAGCAGTGTGAAGAAGCACCTGCTTCTGCGCCCTGTTGGTGGGAAGGAGAATTGATGTGATGCATTTGGAGAGCAATTCGGCCATCTGTCAAAATCTGAAATGGATGTCAAAATTTTAAATAAGCATGATTTTCATGAAACAATGTCAAGGATTTGATCCCACAGATACATTTAAGGATGCAAGCAGCACAGACGTGCGTGAGAATGGGCCTCGCAGCCTTGTTTATAGTAGCGGGATCTGGAAACGAGCTGGATGCCCACCGGCCGGAGACCATGGCGCATTCAGGGTACAACCACATGGTGGGTTACTGTTTGGGAAGGGACTGGGTCTGCACATGCTGATAGGGAGCAATCTCGGCGAGATGCTATTTCATTTTATTTTATTAAAAGCAGGATGTGGGGTTGGCATTCACTCAGTATTCCATGCACATAGACCACTGAGAAACAGGGGGAATGGTAAAACAAAGTTACTTCTAGAGAGTGGGAATAAAGTTTGGGTGAGAGAGGTATGTTTTATTTAGTTTTTACTTGACAACCTTGTAAATAATTTAACTTTTACCACGGTGTGGATTATTTTTGCAGGACATGGTAAGGCAAATAAACTAGAGTGAAGTGAGAACGTACACACACACACACACACACACACACACACACACACACACACACACAGAGGCTGTGGGTCTGGCAACTTCATTTTCCGAACTCTTGTCCCCTTAGCAGGTGCCCCGCCCACCCCACAGTGCTGCCATGTCTCTAGGGGAGGAAGGAGGAAGAAGTGCGGGGGGGGGCTCTGGGGCTTGGGGCTTTTGGGAAGCACTGGAGCCTGGGACCAGGCCCCTAACTTGAGCAGGGGTCCAGAGCAGCTACACCAAAGCTCTTGGGAGCTTGAATTCTTTCCTTAATGCCCTGTCATCTAAATAAGGACATTCTCCAAGCAAAACCATTGTGTTGGGTTTATAGTGGTGGCTTCAAGATGAGTCCCCAGGTCTCCAATGCCACCCTAGTCACCCTCCTCTGGAGCTTTCTTTGGACAGGGTGGGGTCGGCTCAGCAAACTGATCTTGCCCTATTTATTTTTTAAAAAGATTTTATGTATTTATAGACAGAGGGGAAGGGGAGGAGAAAGAGAGGGCAAGAAATAGCAATGTGTGGTTGCCTCTCATGCATCCTCTACTGGGGACCTGGCCCGAAACCCAGGCATGTGCCCTGACAGGGAATCGAACCGGCAACCCTTTGTTTCTCATCCCATGCTCAATCCACTGAACTGCACCAGCCAGAGCAGATCTTGCCCTGTGTAGAAACTTCCAATAAAACCTGGTGGCAGGGCTGGTGGTGGCCTCATGAGGGTAGCCCCGGGGGTGTGGCCCAGAGGCTGCAGGCATCACACCCGCCACATCTCCCCAGACAGCCCTCCAGGAGTGCATGATGGCAGCTGCTGATAACACACGTTCATTACAAGTTCATTGCCCAGAACCACGTGGGGCCCATCCAAAGCCTCACAGACAAGGGCTCAGAGAGGGTTGCCTCGAGGGGAGGCATTTTATTTTTTTATGTTTTATTTATTTATTTTTAGAGAGAGGGAAAGGGAGGGAGAAAGAGGGAGAGTTTCCTCTTACACACACCTTGTCCAGGGATTGAACCTGCAACCCAAGCAGGTACCCTGACCAGGAATTGAATTGGTAACCCTTGGCTTTGAGGGACCCGCTGAACCACACTAGTCAGGACGAGGGAAGGCATTTTAGAAGGACCTGGGAACACAATTTTATTAGCAGAGAGCTCCAGGACAGAATATTTGCTGCTTTACACCGGCCAAGGCTCCTTCTTGGAGTCGTGTTCAGTCAGAGGGGGGTTTTAAGTGGGTAGATGAACATCCAAACCAGGGCATTTATTTTCCTTTTTCTTTTTGTTGTATTTTTTTTCCATTACCATTCATCCCCCTATACACTCTTCTACCTCCACCCACCCCCTCCCCACTGCAATCACCTCACTGTTGCTGATGCCCATGGGTCCTTTCTCTTTCTTGTCCAATCCCTCCACCCCCTAACCTCAACCACCCCTTAGCTGTCATCCTATTCTCTATCTATGAGTCTGTCTTTACTTTGCTTGTTAGTTCAGCTTGTTCATTAGATTCCACATATGAGTGAAATCGTATGGTATTTGTCTTTCTCTTACTGGCTTAGTTCACTGAGCATAATGTTCTCCAGGTCCGTCCATACTATTGCAAAGGGTGAGCTTTTCTTCCTTTTTATGGCCTAGTAGTATTCCATTGTGAGGTGTCCCGTAGTTGTTTCAGCCACCTGTCTGCTGATGGACGCTTAGGCTGCATCCCCATCATGGCAATTGTAGACAATAAGCTGGGTGGTTGTGACGTGAGGTCTCAGGTTTCACCTCTGGCGCCTGTGAAGCCAGGCTGAGCCTGTATGCAAAGACTGCATCCCATTCTGTGAGCAACCAGGAAAGGAGTGGTCGGTCAAACCCAGGCCTTTTCCTGGCTCTCGAATGCAGGTTTCACCAAGGAGGAATTAAGATGCAGACATGAAGACGGAGACCCTCTTCTGCTTGACATGACTCCCCTGGGACCTGGGCCTCGGCACCTCCTGGAAGATTCCTGCCCCACCCTGGTAGCATCACAAAAGCCCCACGTTGGCAAATATCGGTGGACGTTACCTGCATGTCAGTAGGATTTAAGACTAAGAGACCCCCATTCTGTGTGTCTCAGCTGGAAGACAGCGCCGTTGCCCGTGTCCACGCAATTCTCACCACCCCGAGGGGCCGAGATAAATGGTTTGCTGCAGGGCTGAAATGCAACCTGTAGTCAGAAGACAGAGGATGCACAGAGCAGACACCAGGTAAGCCCGGCGGTGGTGTTTGCTCCTGCCAAGACTGCGATAATCTCTCCATGGAGTGGGCTTCCGACCAGGCTCGTCACTGGGACTCAATGGCCTCCTTTTCAGCAATTTCATTTCAGCTTTGGAGTGGAAGGCGGGTATTTCTTGAGATGGTTTGGCCAATATGCTTGACCTTTAGAAGAAAAACTAAGAAATCAGGAGAAAGAAAGAGAGGGGGAGAAGAAAATTTTCAACCCATGATTTCCTGTTTTCCCTTTGGCAGGAATTGTGCTGAGACAGGGTTGCCAAGGCTGAAGCAGCTGCTCCAAGTGAACGATTTAGGACAAATTCCCTATTTCCTTTTCCCTTATTTCCCTTTTGAGTAATCATGGGAATGTCTGAATTTTCGCCTTAAAGGAATTATGGCCCAGACTGTTTTTGGCAGCCAGTTATAACCCCTGCTAAAAAGGTTCTTGTGTTTCTCAGGGCCCGTTTCTCAGAGCTTCAGAGAACAACCCATAACCCAAGTGACTCCAGCTCTGTCAGGGAAATTGCTGAGTGCGTCTGTCTCCCACGTCCCAGCTGCAGAACAGGAGACGGCGCGAGGTTCAGGTCCCGCTGCCAGCAGGCCTGGCCCACACTCCTGAGGTCTGGACTGTTTCCAGGGGAGTACAGGAGGGAAAGGCAGAAAAGAGACTCTGGTGGACACATCCTGTCCTAAAAACTGTCATTACAGCTACTGCAACACCATGTAAGCCCTCATCAATGAGAAACAACAGAGCAGGGGTCTCTGACTCCCTGTGCCTGCCCCTGCCACTGATGGGGTGAGGACAGGCCACCAGACCCAATGCCAAGAGACCTTGCCTGGCCCAGCCCACCATGGCCCATTGTCCCAGAGCGACTGAGGGGGGTCACGGCCCTCTCTGGGCTTGCTCTGGTGCATCAGCAGGGAGGGCCCAGAAGTTCCACACAGGAGTTGGCTGGGTGTAGTCATGTGGCACCCCCCACCCCCACCCCCCGATGATCAGTCACTTGTTTTTGAACAGGCCATGATAGCAAACCCTTTTGTGGCATTTGCTCTGCACTGGGCTCTACTCTAAACTTGCACAAATATTAATTCATTTCGTCCTTACAACCAGAGAAAGAGGGGTCCCGCTGACAGAGAAGGGAGTGAGGCACAGAGAGATTAAGGTTTAAAAATGAACAGATTAAGAGATTAAAACATAGATACATTGGCTTCTCAGACTCTCTTAGATGGCAAGGGGTGGAGTCGGGACCCTCCACCCAGCTGAGCACCCTTCACCCAGTGAACCTGCCAGCCCTGGTCCCCCACTTCCCCTCCTCTCTCTCCAGGCTGCTACTGTCAACAGTTCCTTGCGTATCTTTTCAACACAAAAGTTACATGGCGGTTATACATTTACATGCACATGTGCACATATGTAGCATATTATACGTGTGTGCATACATGTACATAACATAGATTCAGAGTCTTTCTTTCTTTAGGCAGATGGTAGCAGTGCTACTTTTCCCTGGTGCACCAGATACAAGAATGAGATCTTCTCTCTCAATTCGTTTAGAGCTATCTCCTTCTTTTTTAACATCTGCAGAGTTTTTCTTCCATTGTGTAAACTGTAATTTATAAACTACTGCCTACTGATTCACATTTAGGTGGTTCCCATTATCTTATTATTACAATTACAGTGAATATTCTTGTAGATACACCGTTTTGCACAAGTGAAGCTGTGACTGGTAGACTCCCCACCCCCAAGATGTTCACGTGCCAGTCTCTGGAATTCGTGAATATGTTACCTTACGAGGCACAGGGGACTTTGTAGATAGAATTAGGGTTGCGGACTGTGAAAGGGGGTGGCCATCCTGAAGTCTCTGGGTGTACAGTCTGATCTCATGAGCTTTTCCAGCTGGGGGCAGGAGCAAGGAGGGGATGCCAGAGAGACTAGGCTCAGGAGAAGGATGCGACCCACCGCTGCTGGCTCTGAAGATGCAGGGGGTCATGAGCCAGGGAATGTCGACAGCCTCTGAAAGCTGGGAAGGAGACGGCCAGCAAGGAAACAGGGGCCTCAGGGCTATAATAACCTCATGGAACTTAAATCTGCAAACAAACTGAGTGAGCCTGGAAACGGATCCTCCCCCAGAACCTCCTTGTAGGAACCCAGGCGGTCAAGCCCTAGATTTCAGCCTTGCAGGCCCTGAAGCAAAGAAACCAGCTGAGCCTTTCTGAGCTACAGAACTGTGACATGATGAATCTGTCTCATTGTAAACACTGCATTTGCAGCAATCTGTTACAGAAGCAATAGAAAATGAATATACTGCTGAATAGCTACTGGTAGATCGTGGAGACAGAGGGCAGATGCTTTTAACATTTTGATAGATCTTGTCAAATTGCTCTCCTTGGAAGGGTAACCAATTTACAGTCTTTCTGGTTATATATCAGAGGCTGCTCCCCAGATCCTCACCTACCCAGCGTGTAATCAAGCTTTTTGATCTTTGCTAATCAGGTCCAGGAAGTTGTCTTGAACCTGCACTTACCTGGCAAGAGTGTGGCTTCAATTTAGCTTCTTTGTTTACTTGGAATCCTTTGGGTGGGGACAGGGTCATGATGGAAAAAGCCAGGCTCTCTTGGGGGGTGCCACTGTCAAACAGGCTCAGAGAGACTGTTCAGCTTCTGCTTCTGTGCAATGACAGGTAAATTTGGAACGTCCTGGGATTGGCCCTAGCTGAGGCAGAGGAGCTTGTGGTGTGTGTGCATACAACACATGTGTGTTCATGTATGCATTCATACATGTGCATGGTGTGTTTGTATACACACGTGCACATCTGTATGTGCACACACATGTTGGAGAAAGAGAACACACAAGTGCTTTGAACATGGTAGGTACGTGGTAAATGATCATTATACTTTCTGAATTAATTAAACCACATCTGAAAAATTACCCAGTGCAACCACTTTAGTTCACAGATAGAAAACCTGGGCTCAGGAAAGGCTGGTCACACACCCAGGGTCAGGCCACAAAAGAAGCAAACTTTCAGTCCCTCGGTGCCAGCAGGGTGCATTCTCAGCCCGCCCACACTGTGTCTAGGGGCCCAGGGACAAGGTCAAGCCCCTTTGAAAGAGGATGGCATTAGCACTCCTCCCCCGGGGACCCCAAGCACAGTAGCAGGGCCTGTCCCCAGGGCAGTTACAATGCTCTCCTTATTTGAAGATGGAAGACAATGCTGTGAAAAAAACCAAAACCCTGAAATAATAAGATCACACTGAAAAGAACAACACATTCTTTAGAAAAGTAAGGACACAGTGTTAGAGACAGATGTGGTTAGGAAGCTGATTAAAGTATGTGAATATGGACCAAGGATGATTCTTCTGCTGATCATATTTCATTATTTAAATCAGTTTGAAGTTCTTCTAAAATTTTGCTTCAACGCTCATTTTTAGGAAACATTTCTTCATAAAAAAGTTTTTAAATAGAACCATATTGTAGATCCATCAATATGAGAACCAGTTTTCAGTAAATAATTTTAATCATCATAATTTGCTCTCAAATTCATCTTGAGTTAGCAGATAAATTGTATGATTACATACCAATGCGTCTCTCATGCTTCCTTCTGTGTTTTCTCTGCTCGGGCTCTGGGGGTCTGAGCTCTCGTTCCCCCTCAAAGCCTCCCTCCCCATCACCGACAGGCTTCACAGACGGTCCAGGGGGAAGCCCGTCCACACAGGCTTATGTCACAGACTACTCAGCTTTATGCCTTTTTTCCATAGTCTCTGAGGTGCATAGATTCAACAGATTTATCATTCATTCATTCAACAAATCACTTTCCCACGTTCCCAGTGCTGCTGGCACCCAGAGGAATGAGTCATGGCCCCTGCCCTTGAGAAACTCACTCATTGGTTCTCGTTAGGGCTAAATTGCCCCCCAAACATGGTGCTCCGCCTCTGGGCACATTGTGAAGCAGACTGTGGGACAAGTGACGCTGAATGCACACAGCTAGCATTCCCCAGGTCACTTACTTACAGAAAAGAGAAAGGGAAGAACAATTACAGACGGACCCTCACGGGCACTTTTAGTCCCCAAGGTGACTGAAGTGGCGAGTCACACACACAATTCCACTCGCCCAGTGCCCACGGGCTTGGGGTGGGTGCCTCCTCCTCTGTCACTCTCTCCCCTGCCAGCGCTACTGCCACCTCCCCACCTGTCCCCAGCTGCGGCAGCCAGCAAGGCCCTTAGTCCCAATTACCTGGGCTCTGTGCTCACTCTCCCAGGTGGCAGCACAGTGTCACCTCTGGGTGCTGAGAAGCCACAGTCCTGGCCACTAGGCCATTCTGTCCACCTCTGCCCTGGGCTGGGTTATCTCTCACAAGCCTGGGTTAGACCTGCCACGGCCCCTGGATTGTGCCACCGACACAGGTGGGAATATACACTCTGCTCCCCTTCGAGGTGCCTTGGCCCTCTGCTTCCACCATACCCCAGCTAATGCCTGGCCTCACCATTCCCACCTTCACCAGACATCCCACCCGGTGACCCCCCACCCCACTCTCTGGCTGCGTGGGACTCGACTTCTGCCCAGGACCCCAAAACTGAGGCCTCTTCATTCCCGCACCAGTGGGCTGGGTGGTTGTTCCACAAGCTCTCTTTGGTTCCCGGGCCCCCAGTCTTTAAAGGCTGGGGTTCTGTTTTGTCTCATCGGGATGCTACTCCATATCACCATGAGAAGCATATTTTAAAAAACCCTGCAGTGCTAGCTACTAAAAAAAGGAAATTAAATATATGAAAGTCTGTTAGGAATTTTGAAAGAAAGTGACAGGGAAACAGGAGGGCAGAGAACAAATGCGGAAGGGCCCCGACCCTGACTACTTCCCCTGGGGAAGTAGTGCCCAGGCATGTGTGGTCAAGGGGGCAGAGGGAGCTTGCCTCTCCTTCCCCAGGTGCCTGTGGTGGCCTCTGCCCCTAAGCAGTGGGTAAGAGCAGTGGATGGGAACACATTTGGGACATGCATTACCAGCCTACAGAGAGGCTTGATGCACACGTGGACCTGCAGCCGTATTTCTGTAGGCCCCTGGGTGTCCAAGTAACCTCAGCCCCAGGGCGGGAACCCCTGCTCAAACATACTAGTTCCGTCACTGGTGCGGTTCCCAGGGGTCTGTGCAAAGTGCACAGACTCGGCAACACTGAGGTCAAGCCCAAGGTCAGCCCCAAGGCTCAGGAACTGTGAGCCTTGGTTGGCCAAGGGCCCTCAGGGCCTCTGGAATTGTGTCTTGTTTTTATTCTTTTCATCTTCTTTGGGTATGTTTTCTGATATCTGGACAGTAATCATATCTTACCTGAAAAAAATTTAAAGTTATTTTTGAAGGTGAAACTTCTTTTGATTTTATTTATCATCCACTTAAATATGACTAAGTACATTCCTGGCCCTATTCCAAGCACATTTCAGCCAGTCTTCACAACAGCACTATTTATAAGCTATTATTTATTACCTCTGCTTTATAGATGAAGAAAATGAGGCACAGAGAGATTAAGTGATTTGCCCAAGGTCACACAGCTAGCAAGAGGAGAGCCAGAATCTGAACCAGCAGGTCTGGCTCCATGGTCCTCGTTTCTAACTCCGAAGCCATGAGGCCTTATACATGGGAAAGACTGGTATTGCTGGAGAAAAGGTGTTAGAAAGACATTCAAGGGGCTGTAGTAACTGAGCAGATGAGAGCTGGATCATTCTCCCTCCCAGGATGCCGGTGAGGAGGCCTCTGGAGGTCACGGGCTCTGTGCTCCAGAGAAGACATGGGCTTCTCCTTAGGGAGCCAATAGAGAAGTCCCCTGTGGCTAGTTGGCAAACGTGGTAGAAAAGAGATAAGAATGTGGCCAAGTGAGCTATTGCTGCTGGGAGGACAAGGACAACAGGACCCTGTCAAGATGTAGGCCTGGGAACAATGGAGGCTGTTGGGGGGGGGGGGCTGGGTCTCAGGGGAACACGTGCTGGAAAAGAAGGGATAGAAAGAGAAAAAACAACAATTGACTGTTAGTGTTTACGAGATATAGATGCGGACACATCCAAACCCATCTCCATTTATCTGGGAGCTGTCTGCCATCACACACCACTTCTGAGACCCTTTATGTGGCACTGCCGTGGGAATTACTGAGTTCACAGCTACATGGGCCCTCCAGTTACCTAGAAAAAGCTTCCGCGTCTCATCAGTCCCTGCTGGTGTGTGATGCACCTGGAGGCTACGTTCTTCACGAACTCTTCCCCTGGAGAAGGCTGGCTGGGCGCGCTGAGTCCCCTGCCCTCCGACCGCGAGATGGATTGGGGCACCCTCGGAACGCTCACAAGAACAAATGGGTTGGCCTCTGCCCCCTCCCAGCATCTTTTGTGGTCGCTGTGTGGGTGAACCGCTCATTCTTCTCCAGGAGGAAATTAAAGTCATAATCGTTTCTTTATTTTCACTCAGCAAAGGAAGCGCTTTGTTATTGTATCCGGGCAAATGAGGGCTTGGCACTGCTTTGGCTGTGTCTTCCTTTAGGACTCACTCTTTTTTTTTTTTTTTTTTTAGATTGTACTTATTTGTTTTTAAAGAGAGGGGAAGGGGAAAAGAAAGAGAGGGAGAGAAACATCGATGTGAGAGAGAAACGTCAGTTGCTCTCATCTGCACTCTGACCAGGGACCAAACCTGCAGCCCAGGCAGGTACCCCAACTGGTTTTGCTGGACGATGCCCAACCAACCAGTCCACACCGGGCAGGGCTAGGATTCACTGTTTTGTCATTAGCTGGTGAGCAGGTTTTTCTTGGATCTTTACTTCCTTTGTCTCTGCCGAGTTCCATTTATTCCTTTTTATTTCTTGCCACAGTACAGCTGAGTTTGGGGACTTAGGTTATTTATATGTATTTTTAAATCAATATGTAGTTTTTCTGCTCTAAACAATATCTAAAATAGATTTTTCTTTTGGCAAGAGAGAAAATGTGACTTATTATGAGAGCTTGATAAGCTACATATAATCAACCGTAAAGGATAAATAACATCCACGGTGTTCTTGACTAATAACTTGTCTCAAGTGGAATTTATGGCTTTCAATAAATTAATGATCTTGTTTGACAGATTAATTAAGTTACTCTCCTGAGCTCACAGAAAAGCAGATTGATCCAAATGGTTCCAGTATCCTTTGTAGTTCTCAGAAACAATTTATTGTTCCTTTTGCTGGAAGAAAAAGCAAACTCTTGGAGCAGGAAATAGATGACTCTGACCCTCTGGGTCCTAAAACAACAGAATAGCTCTGGCCAGGTAGCTCAGTTGGTTAGAGCATCATCCCGATATGCCAAGGTTGCAGGTTCAATCCCTGGTCAGGGCACATACAGGAAGCAACCATTGAATGCATAAATAAGTGGAACAACAAATTGATCTTTTTTTTCTCTCTCTTCTTTCCTGTCTCTCTCTAAAATCAATAAATAAAAAGAAGAAGAGAGGCAATGTGGGTGATGTGCACAGGCTGGGTGATGACAGCATCCGGCTTAGTGGACGAGTGCCCAAGGTCCCATCAGCAGCTTCGGTTAGGCCAGTGCTGCTCACATGCCAAATTCCCAGGAGACGAGGCAAAAAGGAAGAGAAGAGGCAAACAGAGATGTGCCCATCACAGGCTTCATTAGAGAAAAGCTCTGTGTCTCCTTAGTTCAGCATTGAAAGGTGGTGGGGTGGGGAGTGGGGGCAGTGTGGGTTGGGGGATGATGCCAAAGCCTTTGTCTTTTTGGAAAGCAGGAGAATGAACACATGCCCAAACAGGCAGTAGAGGGCTCCTCATCAGATACCTTTATTGTTGCAGAACTGTTGTGACTGCTGCCACCATCCCCAAACCTCTTACCCCAAATATCATTGCAACCAAGAATCCCAAAAGAAGGAGGGACCCACAAAAGAGAGCCACCGGCCTCTGGAAGATGTATTTAACTTAGCAGAGGGAGTTACGCCTAAGTGTTCCAGGAAGCCAGTGTGGCCATATTTCATTAATGCTTCCATTTGCTTCAGTAAGAAAACATCTTCTGGGTGTCTACTATGTGTCAGGCACATAGTAGGAGGTCCAGGGGAACCGAATGAGCCCACAGCCACCATGGGGCACATTACCAGCATGCTCATCCAGCATGCTCTTCTACCTGCTCATTTGCCCCTCCCTTCCCCACCCAGGGGAGGCCAAGGGGTCCAGGCAGGTAGAAGTGTCTCCCTGAGACTTCAGAGGAGTGAGGGCTCACTCCCTTCTGACCCACAGAGACCAGTGCAGAGAGCTTATCTGTCACCTAAAATCCAAAGGAGGACTGGGTGAGGGAGGGCGAGTGAGAGGGAGGGAGCAGGAGAGGGAGGGGGAGAGGGAGAGGGAGGGGGAGGGGAGAGGGAGGGGGAGAGGGAGGGAGGCAGGGAGAGGGAGAGAAAGGGAGATTGCTTTGGCCTCTGGATCTAGCTTTTCCAATTAAGACAGAGCTCCTGGATTTGCCAGTGACTTGAGCTCCTTTGAGTGGAGTCTCTGAGTTTCTAGTCCTGGCTCTTACTGCCGCTGAGGTTTGAGATGAACTCCATGCTGGTCCAGGTGATGAACTCATGGGGACTGCCCTAGGTTTCCCAGGAAAGCAGAGCAGAGCAGGGGGCCTCATCTGCAGGGAGAAGCCAAGGCAAACCCAGACCAAATGACAGTGAGTAAGAAAAGAGATACCCGAACCAGGAACAAATGCTGACTAGATAGATGCTTTGGCATCCCAGGCCCAAACCCCCAAATCCCACCCTGAGACCTCAGTGCATCGACACTAACTACCCCCACCCCTGTGAGCATTTACACCCCATGCTTCTGCCTCAGAATACTGTTGATTTTACATAAGTTCGGGGGTAAACCCTGCCTCCCACTCCAGGTTTCTGGTGACTGTTGAAACACCTGTGTGTACCTGGAGCCATGCCTGGCTTCACTGCAAAAACAGGCTGCTAGTTTAATTGAATTGACCTTTTGGTTCTATGATGAAGTTAATTATTGGTACAGACAATCCAATTATACATATTGACACAGCCTATAATGAACTCTATCGTCTGTGGTAGGTAGAATTTCAAATACTTTTCTCAGCCCCATTTTCCTCCTAGGTCATGATGAGCAAATGGAAAATATCTGGTACCATCGGAAAAAGGGATGTCTCTTGTAGCATTGTGAATTATAGTGAAATATTGTTAATAACATATATATGTATCAATGGGACTAAATCTAGTACCCTGAGACACAGCATTTAAAAAGATGTAGTCTATACTTCGGCATGGAAAGCTGTTTGTCTATATATGCCAATGTAATATGCACGTGTGTGTATGTATGTATGTATATCTATATATCCTATTTCATATATATATTTGTGACATGGGAATAAAGCCAATGTAATATACATATATATTATATATAAATATATACAAATATAGATATTACATATATATTTGTGACATGGGAATAAAGCTGGGTTACTTGAGAACATGGACACCATGGGCCCATTTTACATGTGTGTTCATATATACATGTGGACACATGCATAGAAGAATTCAGCCACTCGTTGGTAAGAATGATCTCTGGTAGCAAGGGGAGAAGGGATGTGAGGAGATGACTTACTAGGCGGCCTTTACCTTGTATTTACATGTTTCTGTATTGTTTTATTTTTGTTTTATAACAAGTGTGCATTTTTTAATCATTTAAAAAACTCTAATAGACATTTACCTATTAGAAAAAATGTATCGTCCTCATTTTATATGTGAATATAATCCACATAAATCCTGTATCACTGGCCTTGACCTCAGAAAGGGTTTCGTTAATGTTTCTACTATAACATAGTGGATGCCTCTTTCCTTCATGTTTCACTGAGTACACGTCTTCTTCGTGTAAATGCTACTTTCTCAATGAAGCTTCCCCTGAACTCTCTTTCTGAGTGGTCCCGCCCTTTCAACAGCCCCCTCCCCCCACTATACCTCTTCCCTGTTCTACTTCGTCCTTAGAACAGTGCTGTCTCACAGGCTGCATTATTTCCTTTTCTCCTCGTGTGGTCTCTTCCTGCTCGTGCGCTAGCTCTGAGAGGGCAGGGGACTTGAGCCCCCTTTGCTCACAGCTGCCTCCCTAGCTCCTACAATAGGCCTGGTACATAGAGGCCCTCAACAAATGTTTGTTAAATGAACAGATGAATCACACGTTTACTGCAGATGGTGGATAAGGTCGTTGAACATGAGTCTGTGGACTCCAGAGGCACTGGCGTGTCATGATTTAAAGGCATGGCTCTGGCATTGGACTGCCCAGAGGTGGACCTGGGCTTCCTGGTACAGGCTGAGTTATCCCAGCAAGTTCTTTCATCCTTCTGAGTTTCAGGTTCTCCATCTATAAAACGTAAATAAAAAGTCTACAAGAGACTTCTGTTTCTAGCCAAGATGGAGACCATATTTACCCTCCCAAAGGAAGACAAAATACATGAAGCAATGGTGTTTAAGACAGTGGCCACCGGGCAACAAAGGGCAGCGACCTCTGAGAGGTGGGATCTCTCAGATGAGGGGAGCCCTAAAATTGTCCCAGTTTGTAGCCTTGAAAAACATTTCCCAGCTGTGGCACATGAAGGTGGAACCCACACAGAGCCTGGGGGTCTTGCTAGTAGGGGGAAACCAAGACCACCAGAGTTATAGGACAGGGTGCCAGAGAGGACAGAGAGAACATGCAGGAGAACTTGGGAGTCCTACAGAGGGCTTCCCTCAAGTACTCGACAGAGTACTGATCAGTGAGTACTGATCAGAAAAGAGTACTGATCATGTGAGGTAAGTAATTGAGGCAGGGGGAAAAACACCGGAAAGGTTAGAAGTAAGAGTGCCTGTGAGCCCCTAGAAGTGGAGAAAACCAGGTCTAGATTGAGCACCAGTCCAGTCCTGCCTGAATATTAAAAGCAAGACCTGAAAGGATCAGCTATTTCCAAGTTACCTACATCCCAGAGCAGATAAAAATATTTGGGTTTTTTGGGGGGTTGATCAGAAGGACTTGGGCCCCCTAAAAATATTTCTAAAAACACAGAATTACCCAGGACTCAACACGGTAAAACTCAGATCTAGCATCCAGTAAAAGATTAGCAGCTATATGAAGAAGGAGGAAAATATGACCCCTAATGAAAAGAATGATTGATGAAAACAAATTTAGAAATGACACAGAAATGTAAATGACAGACAAGGACATTAAAATGCTGGGTGTCATTTTACTCCATATGTTCAAAGAGTTAAGTAGAGACATAAAAATATATTCAAAAAATTCCTATCAAATTTCATTGTATTTTTAAACAAGCTAAATCTCAAGTATTAAAAAATAAGAAAAATGACATCAAGATACATCATAATTGATTTCCAAAAGCCAGCTATGAAAAGAAAACCTTAAAATCAGTCATAGAAAAAAATGTTATGTATAGAGGAGCAAGGTAAGGAGGACAGCAAATTTCTCATCGGAAAAATGCAAGCCATGCCTTTTGAGTGCTGAATGAAAAAAGTCATCAAACTAGAATTCTATACCCAGGGAAAGTTATCTTTCAAAAATGAAAGCAAAGCAAAGACTTTTTCAGAAATACAAAAGCTGAAAAAAATATCACCAGAAGACATGCACTATGAAAAAAATATGAAAGGACTCATTCTGGCAGAAAGAAATAGCACCAGATGGAAATAGGAACCCACACAAAGGAATAAACAGCAGTGGAAATGGTAATTATCTGGGTAATTATATCAGAATTTTTAACATTATTTAAACACCCCTAAAAGATCATTGATTGTTTAAAAAATAATGACAATGTAATAAGGAGTTTAAAACATATGACAAAGTAAAACGTAGGACAACAGCAGTATATGAATGGGGAAGGGAGAAGTGGAAGGATACTGCTGTAAGGGTTATACTGTAGGTAAAGTGAATGTACCACTTGAAATGATAAGTTGTAGATGTATACTTTGAACTCTGAATTTACCACTAAAATAAAACACAGAGGAATTGTTGATATGACACAAAGAAGCTGAGTTGGAATAAGTATTTAATTAATTCAAAAGAAGGCAGGAAAAGAGAAAAAGGAGAAACAAACAACAGATGGGTCAAATTGAAATCAAACAGCACGAAAACAGATTTGAAACTAACGAGAAAAAGCATTACATACATGCGGTGTAAATGGTCCAACTGTCCCAATTAAAAGGTAGAGAGCATCAAACTGCCCCAGCTATACGCTGCCTCCAAGAAACTTACTTCAAACATTAATACACAATAGAGTTAAAAGGAAGGAAGAAGGTAGTTGGTGCTGACACTGATTGGGAGAAAGCTGGATTACTTACATCAGTGATTTTCACCCAGTGTGCTGCAGCATGCAGGTGCATTGCAAGAATTTTTACAACATGCAATACCCAAATCAGGGGCACTTACCTCTTTTTCTTCTGCTTGTCAAAGAAAAAAAATAGCCAGCACAATAATAGCCATCCAGTGTGAATTAATCAAAATTATACCTATTTTTTGGTCAGATAGGCAAAAATATACTTTTAATGTGCTGCAGAATTTTAGTCCTTAGTTGATGTGTGCCACAAAATGAAAAAGGCTGAAAACTGATGACCTGTGTTAATATCACACAAAATAGACTTCAGAGGAAATATCAGAGAAAGTTATTTCAATAATGATAGAGGAATCAACTCATCAAGATGACATAATACTAAATATATATGTACCTAATAAAAGAGCCTCAAAATACATGAATTAAAGATTGATAGAACTACAAGAAGAAATAAATTCACAGCAATAAAGATTTTGATGACCCATTCTTGATATTTCATAGAACAAGTAGAGAGAAAATGAGTAACAACATATATTTCCACATTCTTGTCAAATTTACACAGAATGTTTACTGAGATAGGCCATATTCAGGGCCATTAAACAAGTCTCAATAAAGGTAAACGGGTTTTTTATATGAAGGGTCCTCTCTGCCAAGAGTGAAATTAAAACATGTCAGTTTTAAAAGATCAGTGGAAAATCTCCAAGTATTTGGAAACTAAATAATATACTTCGAAATAACTCAGGGGTCAAAGTAGAAATCATAAGGGAAATTAGCAAGTATTTTGAACTGAATAAAACACTGAGAAGGAATTTTATTGCACTAATCTAAAACAGTAAAAGAGGAGAAAGTTCTGAAATCAATGATCTCTGATTTTACATTAAGAAAACAGAAAAGAAGAGTAAACTAAACACATGGTAGCAGAATAAAGGAAATAATACATATAAGAGTGGAAATCAGTGAAATAGGAAACAGAAATGCACTAGGGAGAATCAATAAAATTGATAAATTTCAAATCAGATTGATCAGTAAAATGAAAGAGAAAACACAGATTACCAGGGAATATGGCATCATAATAGATTGTGTAGATATTAAAAAGATTGTAAGGGACTATTATATTCATTTCCTAGGGCTGCCGTAAGAAAGTACTGAAAACTGGATGACTTACACAAGAGAAATTCATTCACAGTCCTGGAGGCCAGAAGTCCAAGATCAAGGTGTCAGCAGGGCCATTTTCCCTTGGAGACTGGGTATGATTCTTTTTTGTCCTTTCCCAGCTCCCTGTGGTGGCCAGATGTCCTCGGGGCTCCTTGACTTGCAGTTTTACCGCTTCAGTCTCTGCCTCTGTCATCACATGGCATTTTCCCTGTGTCTCTGTATCCGAATTCCTCTTTCTTCTAAGGACACCTGTTATAGTACATTTAGGGCCAACCCTTATTCAGTATGACCTCATCTTTATTAATTGTCTCTGCAAAGGCCCCATTTCCAAATAACATAGCATTCTGAAATTCCAGTGGACATGAATTTTGGGGGAATATTATTCAACCCAGAACAACTATGAACAATCTTATGCCAATAAATTCAACAACTTAATGAGATGATAAAATTTCTTAAAAGACACAAACTACAAAATTTCACTGAAGAAGAAATATATAACTTGATCAGCCCTATATCTATTAGGGAAATTAAAGTTGCATTTTAAAACTTCCCCCCTAAAGAAAACAAAACAAATGAAAACATCCCTCCAGGACCAGATGGCTTCACTGGTGAATCCTACCAAACACTTAAAGCAGAAATAATACCAATTTTATAAACTCTTTCACAATGCCAATTCAATTTCAATAAAAATTGAAAGGGAATAAATTCCTTCTCCTTTAAGTTTATAAAACTAGTCCTAACACCAAGCTCTAATACCAAAACTAGACAAAGAAAACACAGAAAAATATCTCATAAATATAGATGCAAATTTCTCAAGAAAATTTTGGTTGATTGAATCCCAAATATCTAGAAATACTCACCATGATAAAGGGAGAATTATACCAGAAATGTAAAGCTGATTTAACATTTAAAAACCACTCAATGCAATTCACCATGCTAACAAACTAAAAAAAAAAAAATCTTTCAATAGACATGTAAAATCATTTTCCAAAATCCAATGTTCATTCCCAATAAAAATCCTCAGCAGACTAGGAGCAGGAGGTACATTCTGAACCTGGTAAGAGGCATCAATAAAAGAAACTCCACAGTTAACCTCATGTAATGGTGAGAGACTGAATGTTTTCCCACTAAGATCAGGAACCAGGTGAGAATTTCTGTTCTCACCACTTTTCATCATGGTGTAGGGGTGCTAGCCAATGCAATCAATCAAGAAAAAGAAATGAAAGCCATCCCGATCTGAAAGAAAGACTTAAAATTATTTTTAATCACAGATGGATGGCATGATCATCTACATAAATCTGATACAATCTATTGAACAAAAAAGACAAAAAAACTACTAGAACCAGGAAGAGAGCTTAGCAAGGACACAAGACAGAAGGTCAACTTACAAAAATTAATTGTGTTTCCAAATGCTAGCAATGATGAAAACAAACATTTAATAACAACATTTATAATAATACAAAAATACAAAATGCCTAGAAGTAAATCTGACTAAAGAAGTGCAAAACATGTACATTGAAAACTGTTAAATATTGCTCAGAGAAATTAAAGAAGAAATAAATAAAGAGATACAGATACCTATGTTCATAGGTTGGAAGAATTAACACAAGATGTCAATTTTCCCCAAATAGGTGTATAGATGTAATCCATAACAAAATCTTAGCACACTTTTTTTTAGAAACTTCAAGCTAATTCTAAAATTCATGTCGAAATGCCAAGGATCTGATATAGCCCAAACAAAAAGAACAAAGTTGGTTGGTGTGCAGATGGACAAAATAAATCAATGAAACAAAATAGAGAATCCAGAAATAGAATCACACATGTGGTAAACTGGTTCCTGATCAAAGTATAATGGCAGGCAGTTCAGTTCTTTCAACAAATAGTTCCAGAACAATGGATATCTATATGCAAAAAAAATCTCAATCCATATTTCATGCTACATATAAAATTAATTTGAAAATGCTCAAGTGCTTCATAAACATAAATGTGAAACCCGTAACAATAAAAAAATGTAGAAGACAAATAAAGGAGAAATCCTTTGACACCTTAGGTTAGGCAAAGATATTTTACATGAGACACCAACATCACAATACATAAAAGAACAAACTGGACTTCCTCAAAAGAACAACTTCCATTCTTCGATAGACACTGGTAAGAGAATAAGAAGATGAGTCATAGACTGGAAGGAAATATGTGCTAGGCATATGTATGATAAAGGACTAGTATCCAGAATATACTAAGAATTCTCAAAACTCAATAATCAGAAAACAAACAACCTAAGTCTTAAAAGTGGGCAAAAGAGTTTGATAGACACCTCGCCAAAGAAGACACACCTGAGGCGAAGTGACACGTGGATCCTCATCGTTAGGCATCGGAACCACAGCGAGACAGAGACCTCCCACTGAAATGGTTGGGGAGCTGCACCAAGGGTTGGTGAAGATGGGCAGGGACTGGAACTCTCTTCCCTGCTATTGGAAATGTAAAAGCATCCAATTTAGAAGAGAACTTTTCAGTTTCTTAAAAGATTCAGCATACACTTATCAAGTGATCCAGCCATTGTCCTCCCAGATATGCATTCAAGAGAAATGCACGTTTTCATACACAGGTGCGTGTGAACGAAGCTCCTTCCCGGTTTTGTTTATAATAGCCCCGCACTGGAAACCACCCAAATGCCTGTTAACAGCTGAAAGGCAAGTTGAGTAATTGACTACTCTTTAGTGGTTGAAAGGAATAAAGTATGATTCCAATTCTGTAAAGTTTCAGAAGATGCAAACTGAGGTGGCACTACACTGAGGCGTAGTGACACAGAATGCAGACCAGTGTGTGCCTGGGGGCAGGGCGGAAGTGGCGTGGAGACACGTGGGGGTGGTGGATGCGCTCACTACCTGATTGCCACGATCGCTATGTGTTTACATAGATCGAAACATTAAATAGTGAGTTCAATATATGCAGTTTGTTTTGTCAATTCTACATCAATTAAGCTACTTGTAAAGTCTCAGAACCTTAACCACAGGATTATTATGAGCAATAAATAAGATTTTATGTATATTAAAAATATACAATATAATTTCATATATATAAAATCTCTAGAGCATAAATATTTTTAAATGCTAGTTTTTATGTCAGTAGACAGTCAATGTTGGTTTCTTTCCTCTGTCCTTTTACTTATTTACCTATATTTTGGAGGAGATGTAACCTATATAACAGTAAATTAAATAGATATTAAGTATAGAGGTCCCTACATTTTTGCATGTTTCCAGAATCCCCCAAAGTTCCCTCATTTCCCCTCCTCATCAATACTCCCCCAATGCCTCCGTTATCCCACCATCTGTCACCACAGATCGGTTTTGCCTGTTGCTGAGCTTCAGATGGGTGGAATCACAGCACACACAGAGTCAACGTTCCTTCACCCAACGCTGTGGCCGTGAGCCCCCCCATGCCTTTGCATGCACTCGTTGCTGAATCTTTTTCCACATTTTATCACCTCCCACTGTGTAAATACACTACAATTCCTTTATCTATTCTACCGCTGGTGGACACTTCTCCAGGCTGTGGCTGTCGTGCTGACGTGAATGATGCACCCGTGTTGGAGGAAGGAGCTCCTGTATCTGATTGACAAGCCTGGCCCCCACTCCCACCCTAGTTGCACAGAAAGCTGAGAAAGCAAGGAGCTCAGATGTTCAATTTCATTAGTGGGAGGGTGGGCTCTGCTTTCCACCAAGACTCATTATGTGGGGAGTTCTCCAAATCCAGAAAAGGATTTCAGATGCTGAGCAGCCTGAAAGAAGGGCCAATGTTCCCTATTTACTCCTTGGTGGCTTATGACAGCAGAGGTTATAAGAAGCAATCATTGGAAGAAACCAGTCCCTCCTACCAATCTGCCTGCTCCACCCCCTGCCCAAAATAAAAGTCAGCAAATTTAAATCTTGAACTTTTCCAAATACATTTGTTGAAGTGTTGTCTAAATTTGCATTCCATGGGTTTCACGTCAACCAGAGCTCCGTGAAAAAGATAAAGTCCCAGAGTCCAATAAGTTTGGGATGAAGGCATCTTATATTCTCCCACTATTAGAGATGCTCAACCTACATTTTCAAATTAGGGATTCCAAGAAGTCACAGGAGCGTGACTGTTTTATCCTCATTTCAGGTGAGAACCATTGCTTTCTCTGCAGCCCATGTGTCTGGGAATGTGCTTAGGAAATGGTTCTGTGACCCTGGAAAGCCTCTCCCAAGCCCTCCTTCTGATTCTCCCTCTAAATGTGACCTAGCCCAGCCACCTCACCACAAGCAGCGCAGAAGGCAGCCGGGTGTCAGAGGGTGAGACATGAGGACATGCTTTTGCCCCAGCGCATGCTCAGTGGCATCTGAAATTCTCCCTCTAAGGGTTGGTCAACTTTAAAATGCACAACTTTCACTCTGGGGTCTTGTCATAAAAGTTGACATTTTTGACTGAATAACAAATGAAATCTCAGCTCCTTAGTGTGGAGACACTGCAGCAGGAAGAGAGAGATCGAGAACTGAGAGATTTGGAGAGAGGAAACGGGTGTGGGGGGTGCAGAGGGCACAGTGCTCATCTCAGGTAGACACAGGGGCTGCGACAAAGAGGAGCTGAGCAGTGGCACCCCTTGAACAAAGATGCCGGTGTGTGAGGTCATGTCTGGTGAGTATTAGACCTGAGGTGGCCCAAGGGGAAGTAGGGGGAAAATCACCCCTGCATAGGGACTTCCTGTGGCAACGCTCAAGACTGATTCTGGTTGGAGGTGCCTTTAATGTCACCTAGTAGGGCTAAAGTCTCAGGGTGCAGACTTGCCCCAGCCTCTTCAAGACTGGGCATAATTTTATCAACCTCTGCAGTGCGTTTTTCTTACAGAAGAGACAACTTTAGATGCAGCCCCCTCTGGGCGTTTGTGCTAAAGTCTGACTTTTGTGTTCACATTCATTTAAGCAAAGGGTTGTGTGTTTGGGCATGCGTGTGCATGTGTGTTTGTGTAGCACATGTATTCACATGTGTGTGCCAAGAATGCTAGAGGGTTCTGTTTTCATTGAAATTGTACACATTTTCACTGAAATAGCAAGGGGCCCACTCCCCTGTGGCCCACTTCCCCGTGGCCCACTTACCTCAGTCCTCTGAGAATGGCTCTGGACATAATTACCGCGCCTTATTTTCGGCTCCCTGCACATTTTTCTCTCTCCTGATAATGCTGCATGGATGACGCCAGCAGCTAGTGGAGTTGCAAAGGGAGCAGGATCCTTGGCACAGTCACATTCCACAGATGTCTCCACAGGTTTATCACATCAGGGAACCAGAAAGCCTGCTGCCCGCAGCCCTCATCCTGTCGCAAGCGCCTACTTGGAAGGGGCCCTGCAGAGCTGAACGAGCCCTGACCAAGGCTGATGGCATGAGTGCACCATGGGCCCACAGTCTAGTCCTCATCTGGGGGCAGCATTTCAAACACCTCCTCCCCAGCAAGAGTCCCCTGGCAGTGCCGGTTCGCTGGCATGTGCTTCCTCCCAGGCTATCTTCTAGCAAAGTGCAGTGTTCAGAGAGCTGCCCAGGGCGTTTCAGAGGGTAAATCACAGTGCACCTCTGTTGGAAGGCCCCTCTGCAGCTGCTGTCACTAGGGTCACGGAGGCACTCAGTGAGCAAAGCCAGGATTAGCTCAGGTCTTGCTCTGGCCTCACAGCTCAGAATTACAGACTCTTTGACCACTCCACCAGCCAGGGATGATAAGGACAAACAGGCCTGCTCACCTGGCCAGTTCCTCACCCTGAGGGATTGGAAAATACGACAAGTATGAAAGGAGGAGTGTGCCCCAAATGTCTCCAATCTGGGGCCCTGCCTCCCGGGTGGGGATTTATGGAGAGGGGCAGAAAGGGCAAGTGGGGCTCTGGGAGGACAGGCGTGGACACAGAGTGGCTGGGCTTCTGTCATTGACCCCTTTTCTCTGACCACCACTTGAAAGGATTTGAAGTGGCTTCTGCAACAATGTGGCAGATCCTGCAAAACTCACGGAGTGCAAACTTAGCTCCTATCACAAAGTGAAGTGTAGGGAGGAGGGAGAGAATTATGACATCCAAAAATTGACCACAGGGAAAGTTACCAAAAGGGCAAACCAGCTCTGAGCCTCCAGCGATTCTAGCAGAGGGAAGCATCCCATGTCATGTAACTTCCATTGTTTCACAGGACACCTTGGGAGCAAGGGACACAGCTGACCCCCAGCAACTAGCGCGGTGCCCAGCTCATCACAGGCAGCTCCCGGTGTGTGTGCTGATTGGAATAAGGCGCCAGGAAGCCCGCAGGTTTTGCTTATGGGGAGTCTGCCAAACTGCCTTTTACAGCTGGCAAACCAAGCAACGTCTGGAACCCCCTTTTTAAGAGGACAGCTTGTAAAATTTTAACTTGTATGATTTCTTTTGTTCACTTTAAAGAAAGTTACCAAATAGAACATAGAAAAAGAAAAGTGTACAACACATACACGGGCAATTTAAATACTAAACATAAAGACATACTCTGGTAACACTAGCCAGGTGAAGAAACAGACTATTACCACCGTGGGGTCCCCTCCTCCCGTGGCAATTTACTGCTGTATTCTCCCTTTATAGTTTTACCACCTGTGTGCGTAAAACCAAAAATGCAGAGTCCTGTTTGGCCTGCTTTTGAATGAATGGAATTACATCGATGTATGACTTCTGTGTCTTTTCTTTCTTCCTTCCTTTTTTCTTCCTTCCTTCCTTCCTCTTTCTCTTTCTTTCATTCTTTCTTCTTTAAATTCTCATCTGAGGATATGTATATTGATTTTACAGAAAGCGGGAGGAAGGGAGGGAGGGGGGAGAGAGAGGGAAGCATTTATGTGAGAGAGAAACACCGATCAGTTGCTTCCTGTGCACGTCCCCCCGGGGGATCAAACCTGCAACTTTGGGTGCAGGGGACAGTGCTCCAACCAACTGAGCCAGCCTCAAAGTAACGTGTTCTCATTCTTTTGCTCAGTGGAACGTTCGGGGGACTCTGCCCTGTTTTCACAGCTGCAGGTCGGCCCTGTGGTGGCCGTGCTGTATAAACCACACTTCATCCACACTTCCTCCTGCCAGTGGATGTGTGGTTTTGTTCCAGCCCGTCGCAGCCTGCCTGGGTTTTCAAGCCCACTCCGAGCTCTCCCTTCTGATTGACCCTTGCTCAGGCTGTCCTGGCCACTGGGTGCTGCCGCAAGGAAAGTACCCTCCGCTTCTGCCCAACAGCTCCTGGCTCTGTCTTCCAGCCCATCCCCCTCAGCCTTCGCACTCAGTACCAGTGACTTTCCTGTGACTTCACGCCTAGAGCTGCCTCAGTAGCTCAGACACTTCATCAGCTTTGACTCAAGTTTTACTCTATTTCTTCTTCCTGGATTCCACCTCTGCTCTGTTTTCTAGCTCCTGGGCTGATGCCATCCAGCCCACCCTACGATGGTGGCCAGGCCTGGCTCTCCATAACTGAGACAGGGAATTCGAACCTGGCACCTGCCACCGTCCTTTCCCCAGCCCCCACTCTCTTGCCCTGGCTCCTCAGATTGGATCAAACAGGCTGATTGGTTTTGAGGACATGAACTCCACCTTTATAGCCAACTGACAAAATGACCCATTGGCAAGCTTCAATAAATTCCAGAGTCAATAGATATAAATGTAAAACTCACTCATGATTTCATGCAGCCATCTGTTAATTATTCCAAGTAACAAATGCTGTTTTATCTCCCACCAAACTTAAGCAGTGAAGGAAATTAGGTCCATCAATCCAATTAACTGACTTTATTGTGCATTTAGTATGTCCCAGACAACCTTGTGAAGTGCTTTGAATTTAAACAGAAGAGCAAGAAGAAAACAAAAGATGGGCAGAGTGGTTTTTAAATTGCAGTCAGCCCCTGTGCTCTAAGCATGTCACTAGAACTCATATCTGGAATGTTCCTGCAATGACCTTGTTGCTTCTGCAAAGGCGCAGCTTGGTGGGTGGGGGGTTGGCAGAGGTCCAGGACTGGTCACACATTCTACCAAGAGGCCATCATCTTTGTAGGAGGGAAGCACCATCATGGGAAGAGATTTGGTGTCTGCAGCATAGGGGTGGTGTGCAGGGGGAGGGTTTAGAGGGGACTGGAAACACATCCCGGAAGCACAGCTCCCAGCCAGCATCAAGAAGATTGATGGCCAGCCCTGGTCAGTGTGGCTCAGTGGATTGAGCACCAGCCTGGGAAACGAAAGGTCACTGGTTCGATTCCCCATCAGGGCACATGCCTGGGTTGCAGGCCAGGTCCCCAGTTGGGGGCGTGTGAGAGGCAGCCAATCGATGTCTCTCTCCCTCTCTTTCTCTCTCTCTTTCCCTCTCTCTAAAAATAAATAAAAATAAAGTCTTAAAAAGAAAAAGAAAATTGATGCCCAAGGAAAACCCCCACCCATCGACAAAAAGTCTCCCTGAGACTAAGGCAGAGGGAAGGGTTTCGGGAGCATCACTGTGGGATCTCAAGAGGCTTGTTTTCTGTAGCTTTCTGTTCTTAGGTTGTTATTAACCCAATGTCAACTTCAACCTTTAATCAAGTGTCATTAGTTACTGTGGCTGACTGTTGGCAGGTCATCAAAGGTTGGGGATCAGGGGCCCGGAGGGACAAGGGACAGGGCAGCAGGTCCACTAGCACAGACTCACCCAGAGCAGTGGGAGGAGCAAGAGGAAGGGACTTGTGGGAGATGCAGAGTGTTTGGGAGGCCCCGCCTTCCTCTATACACAAGCAAGGGGCTTGGGTTCCGGCTATTTGATTTGAGACTTGTGGGCTGAGCAGAAATGAATATGGCAGAGCTCCTCAGGTGCTGAGAGTCCTGGTAGAGAAACCAGTCTGCATACAGATGAGGAGAGCACCCTGTGCTGGGGCGGGATGCTGAGTACCTGGAGCAAGGTGGCCAGTGCACGTGGGAAGGCCTCCTGGAGGAGGCAAGGCCCGGCAGGTCACAAGCAGGGGTGATGGGGGGACAGCAGCAGCAGGAGAGAGGGGAAGGCCGGCATATAAGTGCCGAGTTAGCAGCCCCTTCATGTCCCAGCTTCTGCGCTCTGGCTTCTCTTTCCATTTGTGGCTCTGTGGCATCCAGGGGTGCTTTTCAGAGGATGGGCACTGGGAATGCAACTGAATGCCCAGATCAGAACCAAATGGGCAGCTCTGGCAAGAAGCTGAAGGGTGCAAGAGGCCAACATCTTCGCCTGTGAGACATTTCTGGATCAGCAGCAGAGCCGTATGCCTATCTACCCCTGACTTCAATGACCATGTGGCCATCTGTGCTCCCCAAATTCCATGGTGTGGTGCTGACGACGGGGTTGGCCACTCCACAATGTTCCTTTCCTGGCTGGAGTTTACTGGTCCTCTCCCTTCCTCCCCCTGCCTTCCAGGGGCTTCCCAGAAGATGCCCCTGAGGGTGCCTGCTTTAGGGCTGCCGACCCAGCTGTGACAGAATCGGCAACCAGGGCTCAAAACCACCCCGTCTTCTGGGCCATTACTCAGCAGTGCTCATGGCCGCTGCTGGACGCTGCTCCTCCTCCACCTGGTAAATGAGTTCCAGCTGCCGCAACAGCTCAGGTTTTCACTGCTGGCTGAAAGACCGAGTTGCCTCTTCCCCATGGGCAAGGCTGCGTGTGACCGAGGCACTTTCGAAAGGAGAGGACAGTGAAATCCATTTTTCAGTGACATCATACTTTGCAAGAAAACAAATAGATGCCCTTTAAGTTAACAACCCACTTCATGCTGTGATGGGCAGTCAGAGCCTCAATTCTTACACAAGCTCTGTTAGAAAGCTGTGTTTTCATTTGGAAGGGGTCAACTCACCTTTCTTTGACTTAATTTTTCCATTTATAAACTAGAGATAAGGGTGTAGTTTCCAAACTCTCTTTTCCTAAAAGGGTGTTAAAATCCAAACTTTTGGCCAACGTCACCCCAACCCCCCCATGTTTTTCGATGCGCGTATTTCTGACACTGATGTCATGACTCTCCTAGATGCTGACTGATGTCCATCTGCGACTGCTGGCTGTCTCCTGCTGCCCACCTCCACTGCACCGCCTCCTGCTGCCTGCCAGCCTTCTCTCCTGGGGCACCAGCTGCACCCACCCTGGGCCCCACACCTGCCTCCCAACCAGCCACCTCCTGCAGTGGTTTCTCTTCCAACCACCTGTGACCACTACCAGAGTCTGTAGGACATCCTCCTAAAATGTCCTTGACAGATCCTCCTCTACACCAGTCAAGGTGATTCTGTCCCCACCCAGGGGACATTTGGCAGTGCCTGGGGAGACACATCTGTGGATGTCACAACCAGGGTGGGGGTACTGCAGGCCAGGGGTGCAGCTACACCTCCTATAATGCTTCCCCCGGCAAAGAGCCACCTGGCTCACAATGACGGGAGAGCCAAAGTTAAGAAACTCTGCCCTACACGCACGCGCACACACACACACACACACACCCCACCCCACCCCACCCCCCCCCCCCGCCAGCTTCCTAGCACCTAAAAAAAAAGTCCGAACTTAACCTGGTTTCAAGGCCCAGCATGATCAGGCTTTTATACCTCTCCGACCTTGTCTTCCTTTAGCTCCCAGCTTCCATCTCTTCAGTGTGAGACCTGCCAGTTCTTGGAGTCTTTCCCAGCTCATGCAGAGCTCCCCCACCTCTGAGAGTGTGAAGCCCTATTTGCCTGTTATCTTTCTTCATGTGACATCTCTTCCTGGGGCCCAGGAACACTAGTGCCACCTAGCACACTGGGGCACCACAGTGAATGCCAATGAGTGCCAAAGAAGAAATTCCTGAAAAAGAGGATGAGCTCTCTGGACAGACATGTGACTCAGGTCCCAGGCACTGTGACTCGGAAGAGGTCGTCCGCTCCCAGTACCCCTTGGCACTCCAACAATGGGGCTGCCAGCTCCTCAGACCTGGACACGCCAGCGCTGCTGTCTTTGTCACCCGAAACCAGTCTGGAGCCTGGAGGCTGTGGGACACTCTGGGCAGATGGGAGTTCCCAGCACTCTGGGCAGAGGAACGCTTGTGACCGCTTCCTGCTTTGGGTGGGAGCCGACCAATCTGATGCCTACTCCTTCCTCTGCATGCTGCATTTCGTAGAATGGTAGACTGTGGAGGTTGGTCTAGAGAGACCCTCTGTTTTAGATACTACCAGGAAGCTCTTTGAAGCAGAAAGTAGCGGGATTATTTAACCTGAGGTCCTGCTCTAGGACATTCCATCAACAGTGTCACCCTCCTCATTAACATCATCATTGTCGTTACATAAATCATAATACAATCTTTCACAATGCACAAGCTGCTATCCAATCAAACAAACTGTGTCTCCTTAAAGTTTATAATCCAGGGTACACATGGATGCTTAGGACATGCAGAGGCAGAAAGGGCTTAGTACAAGAAAAAAGCAAGCCCAGAATAAGGAAGGAATGCATGTGGGTAGTCAATCAACAAGCACTTTATTGAGTGTGGACAGATGAATTCATGGTCAGGTTGGAACCCAAAAGAGAAATGAGATACGACAATTAAGAAATGCCACTGATCTTTTAAAAACATATATCAAAATATATCCTCAAATTGACTGTTACTTTTCAAAATAGTCACCTTAAAATGAATTCTAACATTATTGATATTGTTTTAAGTGCTTGTAGGTTGCCCCTTTTAGAACTTTCTTAAAGGCAATTTTTATCATCTATATGATTCTAAACCTTAGAATTATCTGGATTCGTCACTTCCATTAGGCATCTCAGATATTCAGATAACTTGGCAGTTTCCAAAAATCAAAACGAAAGTTAAAGGAAGATTTTTGTTGTCCTATTTTGCAATGTTTTTGGATATTAGCCACAGAAAGCCCCACTTAGAGTGGCTTGAGCAAATGCAGGTTGATGTTGCTAAATGACAGCTCTGGCTGTAGGTAGTTACTGTATACACAGTCATCAGTGATTCCAGAACCAGATTCTCTGGGACTATCTTAGCCCTTTCCTCATGGTGGCCAGAGGGCTGGTGATGCCCCAGGCATCACATCTGTGTTCCAGGAAGGAAGAAGAGGAGACCAGATCAGCTGCAGAAATCTACTTTTAGCAGAAACATAGTGACTGTCCCAGAATATCCCCCAGAATAATTCTACATAGATTTTGCCGGCCAGAACTACGTGCCCACGGCATTGATAGCCTGCTTGACATGCATGGCGGAGAAGGAAAGACTGAGAAGGCTGCTGCGTAACAGCTGACAGGGTCGTGGTACCATAACGTTCCTGAGAATAGATACGACTGGGCCGGAAGTTCCTAAAGGAGGCCCTTGGGCATTTACAACGTAGACTTTAGATTTGCACTTTATTTTATTGTAAGTTGGTTTGCCAGAAGACTGGTAAATCAGAATTAAATACATACATACAGCACCGTAGATGTTCTAATACACTTGAAGAGTTATTTTCATCAGGCTGTTGTATGCATGAGTCACTTCTCTCCTCTCAGGGACACTAGATGGTTTGCCTAGCAAACCAGAATGTTCATGCAGTTCCGTCAAAGCCCTTCTCCCAAAGGCAGTGAGAGCAGGGGACAGTGCCAGGGTCACCTGCTTGCACCTTTACTTCATTTCCTAGCTATTGTCATTGTTCTTTGGTTTACATTATAAAAGTAAGACAGGACAAATTCCTAGTGGGCAGGAACAGTAGCCTATGGCAGAAGTAACAGCGAGTCACTTCCAATACTGGGTTATTACAATCTGGGGCTTCCATCTGGGGTGCTCCCTCACCCCGACTGGCCCCCGACTCTCAGTCTGAGGGAAACAAGTGACTGTGCGTGAACAGCCCTGTGGGAGGTCCCTGTGCCGGGGAACTCAGGCCTCCAGGGGGCGTCATGACTGAGACCTGCAGCCTTGATGTGCATGGACATGGCAGCAGGCCCTCCAGCCCCAGCTGGGCCTTGAGATGGCTGACACCTGGCCAACAGCTTGACCTCGACCTTGTGGGAGACCCTCATGGGAGCCCACACAGCCCAGCTAAGCTGCTCTCAGATTCCAGGCCCTCGGAAAGGATAGGAAATAATAAATGTGTCTTGTTTTAAGATGCAAAGTTTTGGGGTCATTCTTTACACAATAATACAGAGCTATGGATAACTATAAAGGAGAAAAATCATCATATAATTATTTTTGTTAGAGGCAGAAAAAGCATGTGATAATATTCAGCACACGCTTACAATAAAAAAAAAAAAAAAAAAAAAAAAAAAAAAAAAAAAAAAAAAAAAAAAAAAAAAAAAAAAAAAAAAAAAAAAAAAAAAACCCTCTCAGTCAACTAGGAGAGAAGCAAATGTTTTTATCTACTAAAGACAGCTCACCACAAAAAATCTAAAAAGTTATCATATTTAAGGGTGAAATGTTAAAACCTTTTCTGCAGAAGTGAAAAAATAAGACAAGGATGCTTGCTATTATCATTTTAACTGAACATTTATCAGAGTTCCTAGCCAGCAAAGTAAAGAAAGAAAAAGGAATAAGATAGATAGAAAGAAATTAAACTGTCATTATTTGCTGATGAAATGACTGTGTTCAGAGTAAATCCAAAAGAATCTAGAAATAAACTACTAGCATTAATAAGTGAATTTAGCAAGGTCCTTGGATGAAATGTTCATAGAAAGTTGGTCATATTTCTTTATGTTATTACAAGTAAGAAAAGAAATTTAAAATTAATACCATCTACAAAATCATTTAAAAAATTAAATCCTTAAAAAGAAATCTAACAAAAAGTGTGGAAGACCTCTCCAATACTAATAAAACATTTTTAGAAGAATTTAAAGAAAACATGCATACAAACATAAATCATGTTTATGGATTGAAAGATAAATGCCAATTGTTCACAAATATATACATTCAACACACTCTAATTAAAATTCCAGCAGGTATTTTTGGGAGACTTGGTCAGTTAATGGTAAAAATGCATATTGAAATGCAAAAGGTTAATAAATAGGCAAGACAGTCATAAAGAAAGAACAAAGTTGAAGAACTTGACCACCAGACATAGACTTATTATAAAGCTATAGTAATTAAGATTGTGTGTTAATAATGAAAGGATAGATAAGTGGACCAATGGAACAGAACAGAATGTGTGGACGGAAAGCCACATGTATACTGACACTTGATTTATAACAGAGGGAATACTACAGAACATTGTAGAAAAGACAGTTTTTCAATAAATAATAGCAGATCAATCTTATGGAAGTAGATGGGAATTGACCCGTACCATAAATGACACAAAAATCAGTTTCAGGTGGGTTTTAGATATAAATGTGAAAGGTAAAACAATAAATTTTCTAGAACAACATTACCCAGTAAAAATATACTGCAAGCCACATAAATAATTATAAATATTCTGGTAGCCTCTTCTTAAAGAAGTAATAAGAAACAGATTAAATTAATTTTAATTATATATTTTATTCAACTCAATATATCTAAAATATCACTTCAACATATAACCAATATAAAAGTTACTAGATAAAGATTTGACATTATCCTACTTATATTTTCTTTGAAATTTAGTATATATTTCACACTTGCACCCCATGTCAGTTTGGACTAACCATACTTCAAATGCTTAATCACCATACGTGGCTATCAGCTGCCACATTGGACAGCAGTCCTAGACTATAATCAAATAATATTTTCATGATACTTCAGCAGGCAGAGATTTCTCAAACAAAGCATACACACAGAATTTCAGTATAAATGGCACTAGATTGAAATTAAAAGGGAGGCTGATTTATCAACTTATATTTCAAATACAGTGTAAAGGATCCTTAATAGCCAACTTGGGCTGCCTAACAAGTTTC
>PVKU01009671.1:0-59493 GCA_004027475.1 Anoura caudifer
AGAGAGGAGAGGGATAGGAATATCCAGGGAAAAGGGGAAGGGATTAGAGCAACAAGTATGAAAGACATATGGACAAAAGCTAGGGGGGGGTGGAAATGGAAGGGAGCTGGGGAGGGCTGGGGCGGAGGGACGGGATGGGAGTAGAAAACAGAAGACTGTATAAGAACAACAATTAAAATAAAATTTAATTTAAAAAAATTGTTTTCATGTTAGTTCTACTTAGTTTTTATAATCTCCACAAATCACAAGAGGGATAGTGCATAAGATGGCCAAAGTGTCTTTACTTCAGTCAGTATACATGCACCCACCTCTAAACTACTCATCATTGTCAGTTCAGCCTCAAAGAGAAGGGAGCTTATTGGCATAAAATCCAAATGGCATTAATTTATGTCACAGGTTCACTCTGTATGGCCCACAGTAGGTATTAGTCATTGGACCCTGTTATGACAGCCTCCACCAGTGTCAGACACAGTAATCCTGCCAATCCATGAATTGAGAATGATTGTCAAGTTGAACACACCTGGTCATAAACTTCACTTCTGGTCACTCATAGGTGAAAATTTTGCTTAGGATATGTAGTACTTAGGTTTATTAAAATTTGAATCAGCATCTTTAGACTAGTGATGACTTTCAGTTGTATAAACTTCCCAACTGTCCTGATGGAGCCACCTTGGGATGTTTTGCAACACCTGAATGTTTTAAAGAAAACATGTTTGCTGTTTTCATAGTCATCAAATAAAGTATATACCCAGTCTTCACAGTTGTTGGTCAAAAAGGAACATCTTAAAATGACATAAGCACATAATGCTCTGAACCCTGTTCACTCACAAACAATATAGCACGGTGGTAATACATTCCTGTTCTGCAGCCATTGAGCTTATTTCTTTTTTTTTAAAGATTTTATTTATTGAATTTTAGAGAGAGGAAAAAGGGGGTAGAGAAAGAAAGAAACATCAGTTGGTTGCCTCTCACACACACCCCAACGAGGGACCAGGCCTGCAATCCAGGCATGTGCTGTGACCAGGAATCCAAACAGTGACCTTTCCCTTTGTGAGCTGATACCCAACATACCAAGCCACATCCATCAGGGACATACAGCTTATTTCTACTCTTATTGTAATTCCTCACTTTATCACTATCTAGGCGACTTCGGGCAGGTGACTAAACATCTTTGGACCTTCTTGCCTATATAATTGAGATAATAATAGGATATACTCGCTAGAAAGATTAATTAAGTTAATACAGATAAAGTGTTTCAAATGTGCCTGGAACATAGAAAGGGCTTAATTAAAGTGGAATATTAATATCATTACCATTATTCTATTATTTAAAGTTATTATGATTCCAGACATAGATGACTAGATATGCCTCAGCTGACCAAAATCTCTAGTCATTTCATATTTTCAGTGACTTTAATATTTTTTAACTTCATTCAGTTCTCCAAATGTGTATAAACCAATATTGTGTGCTGGTCAGTGGGCTTGGTCCTTACAATACAAAGATGAGTAAGGCATCATCTCATCCTTAACACATTCTCTCGTTAGTAGAAGAGACGACATGTCAGCAATTTAAGTACATCTTGTGCATGTAATAGATGCATATAATGAAACAGAAGTGACAAAAGATGCTAGCTTCTCAGAGCTGTCAAGGAAACTTTATAGGGCAAGTAATGCCTAAGCAGGAATATAAAGATAAGGGGGGATTTCCAGGAAGTTACATTTAGGGAAAGAGTAGACATAAAGTGCCAAGGCCTACACACTGAGTGGTATACATTATTTCAGAGGCTTTACTGAACCCCAGGACCCATGCAAGGACCCTTCAACTTTACAACCCTCCCACAGATGTGGCTTTTTATAGAAGACTATTATTTTAATCATTAATTCACTTATTAACAAATTATGAAAAGAACCCACAGCTCCCCTTATATTCTGGTGTTAGAGTTTAATTCTCAAACATTTGGAAAATATAGTATTCTTAACTGCATGGAAGATGTAAGATTCATGGATTCTGCAGTCTTACCTTGCAAACAGTAATATGAGAAATTCATGGATCGAGCAGCCTTGCTTTGCAAACCATAATATTTTTTGTCATTTACAGAAAAATCACACTTCCAAAGATCTGCTGCTAAACATCTTTGGACCTCCAAAGATATCAGTTCTGCTATCTTCATGACCCATTTACTGTAGAGATAGGAAGAGTGGGGGAGATTTTTGAGCACACTCCAACTGGTTCAGGAACATGTGAAGCAGGGGCTCACTGTTGATTTGGAGGGCAGAGGTCAGCCTCTAGAAGAACTCTGTTCTAGTGTCTATAGCAACACTGACTACCCCTCAGCTTTTAATCACGTCATTTAAAAATTTATTCATTCACCAGTTTTATCAAATGAATGCCAATGTTCTCATAGGAAGTGTAATTCAAAAGTAAGGATGATATATATATATATATAGATAGATAGATAGATAATAGATAAAATATAAATATATAATTAAATGTATATAACTTTAAATGTATATATCTTTAAATGTATATATATATTTATATGTAAAAATATATAAATATATCTATATATATTTAAACTTGTTAAGTTTTGCCCATTATATTCATTAAGTCAATGTGGCTGACTCATTTTATAAATTTTACTTAGGGTATTATAATACCCTAAGTCTCTCAGTAAACTTACCTGACTCCATTCACCACCTATAACATATGCATCCCTTCTCCACTTGTCTGTATCTCTCCTCTTTGTCTTTGTTAAACTGAAGTTTTCATATTTTTCTTTCTGACTCCAGACATCTATTTAATATATGCGGAATAAAAATGTTACAGAAAGCTTTCAGGTTTTCTATGCCTTTCTCTTTAAAATGAAGTAAACAAGTGTGATCCCTTGCTATACACTATTTGTGCTGTGATTGCAAAAGCAAAGTCTATAGATTTATTTTTGTTTACTCCTTTAGAAAATAAACTGAGGTATGATGTAGAAGGCAATTTGTGTGCTTGGCTCACCCCTTAGCTGTTCTAAACAATTATACTCCAAAGTACATTTGACAGCCCCTGCTGGTCAATTATGTCTTGGATTTCCAAAGCTTCCCTAACTAAATTTGCAAGTGAAATTTTCCTAATATGTCCATATCAGCACTTTAATTAAACCTCCATATATTGAATATTGAATCATACCATGTATGAGCTAATCATGGTCAGAGCTGCAGAAAACGCAGTTCTACATCATGCCTCAGCTCCAGGTGAGGATTAGGCCCATGGTCTTTCTGGACACCTTTGAGTTCAAATTTTCAGGAATAACTTACTCTTAATACATAACTAGAATATTTGAAGTGATCAGGAGCTACAGAGATACTGCTTTGATAAAATAGGCATCTGAGGTTTATGATGGTCATTGCCAAACTGAATATCTTTTCATGTAAACTATTCAAATTTTAATAGTTTTCCCCACCTTATTGTCCTTTTTTTTTTTTTTTTTTTAAAGTTAAAGACCATTTTTACTCCAGGAGCAACTTGGCTTTAACAGTGAACTCATATCCATGTTTTGGTACACAGGAAAATTATTGTATCTGTTCAAGGTTAAGATACCCCAGTGTCCAGCCAAGGACAGGTTTACACAGATAAAAGACAATGCTGATACGATTAGCCACTTCCTGGTGATTAAGTAGGGATAATAACTCTTATCAAGCAGGAGTTAGTGAATAAATCTTTGCAGATGTGGGATAATGCTGCAATTTTAAGCTCTTAAAAGAACGCCTTCAAGCCACCTCTGGGTTTGTTTCACATTCCCTGGGGAATGACAGGTAGTTATTCCTGTCATTACGTTAATATTCACATGATCCACACTGGCACATCTTAGACTATCTTCTTGAAGCATAATACTTGAAAGAAAAAGTTCTGAAATGGAAAAAAAAATTCTCAGTTCTGTAATAAGGACTAACAAATCCTTACTGAGATTACATTGGTAAAGTCAGAACTAAGGTGTAGAGAGGACTGGGAACATGTTTCTTCGTTCTTTTAGTTCATCCTAGCAGGTATTAATTGCTCATAAAAGAAACATCACCAAGCAATCCCCCTATCTTTTGGAAACTGTTATATAACTATGTATCCCCTTGTTTTCCTAATAATTTTACTTTCAGTTTTGCCCTACTGAAATGTTGTTGGACATAAGGGTTTCTGCTGACTCAGAGTGACCCATTCCCCACTGCCCTAGAGTTGGAGGTTCTCCCCTCTCCGCTCAAGGGCATCTCCCTTCTTTGATTTTACTCCTGTGCATTTCAGAATATTGCTGCAATGTCTTGGTGTCCCCCATGCTGCCTCTGCCTCATCTCCAATTTATCTGAATGCACAGCCCACAGGCACATGCCCAACTGCTCTGACATGTGGTTCTATCAGAAGAACCAAGCCCAGGATTGAATGTGCAATGATCTGCAGTGCCCCACAAGGGCCTGGCTCTGGCCTCCTTTGAGCACATCCTGAAACTTATCTATGGGAGTGGCTTCAACTTGCCTTGTGGGGTTGGCCACCATGCAATGCCCAGTGTGTATTCCCTCCCCTTGCCCAGGCTGGTCTCCACAGAGTTGGTGGCCATAGCAACTGTCACCCACAACGATATACACACACATATACTCATGCAATGGGGCCAGTTTGGGGACTATGATTTGGACCATACGGTGTCTGGTTGAACATATCTTGCTTTTCTGATGGGCAGCTGTGCAGCTCTGCATGTACTAATGACACTCCTTGCTTTCCAAATGTCATTCTTCACATAGACCTTCAGAGAACCCATATACCATGTATTTTTTTTTTTTTTGTATGCTCCAGCCCTGTGTGTGGTGGTGGAATGACCTCTTTGGTGATGAACTCATATGCCTGAAAACAGATTAACCAGCTCATGGCATATATGGATGTTTCTAATGTCTATAGGAGCTCAGAGCAAGAATCTTAGTACTCAGAGAAACACTCAGAGCCTTGGAGACTCTTTCAGAAAAACACTCAAAGCTGTGGGGACTCCTGAGGATAGGCTACCTTGGGCCCCTTTGGGAAAGTACTTACTCTCTTTTTTCTACAGGCCCACCCATCAAGTACACAAGACATGAGCAGGACAGCCACAGCCTGTTTCCTGGCAGGGACCACAGGACTCTCATAACCATGCATATGCTGTGGTTCCAGGAACACTACAGGGTAGCTTCCTGAACCCTCACTGGGATCAAGACCCTTTACCACAAAGCCAGGAAAATTGGGTGCTGAGCTGCAGCACATCACCTACAGTCACTGGCTACCCAAGATACTGAGGGAACCCAGCACACAGATGCTGAGGAATATTATCAGGGTTGCAACTCCAATGTGAATGCAGGTATCATTAACTTTCACCACTGCAGCCTTCAGATTTGGCCACAATTAACCAATCCTTATTCATCAATTGAATGACACCTTTGGTAAAATCCCCAAAGACCATTTTCTACTCCACAAAGTTTTCTTTACACCATCCAGAATTATGAAGGAAGGGGAGATATGTCTACGTCTTTGGGGGCTCTCTGGTATAGCCACTAAGTAGCAGGTGTCTTCTCAACTTCTCAGCTTGGACCTGACTGAGCAGTTGTTCTCCACAGTCCATCCTGTGGCCCTGGATTTGGCTGCTGCCAACACTCAAAGGGGACAGACCATGGGATCCCTCCATATGTTGACATCAGAGTTTTCTGCAGTGTGTCTTCTGTTGAAAATTTTAAAGATCTTCAAAAACTCAGAAATTAGACAAAAACTGAAAATGTAGGTATGTAAATGTTACCTGGATTTAATGATTTCTTGAGAGAGGTAAGAATGTTAAATAACATTTGCATAGAAGGAATTTGGTGTCCTAGTGATGTTATTGCAGAGCTTTGAGTAATTGTTATTGTGAGAGAAGTTAAATATTAGAGAAAGGATTTCCAGAGATAAAAACCCCATTTTTACCTCTTTGTCTACCCACTTCCATACATATATTTACAAGGATGTATTGCCAACACATCTCAGCTAGGGGAGGTTGGCATGTCTAGTGCATTCAATCTGTGGCATTCCAAGCAAGGCCATTTGATTGTTATGGGAAGGTCTAAGCTCTAATTTAAAGCCTTGTAATAAACTGGCCCATCACATATGTCTTCTTAAGCAGAGCAAAGTAATTGGGTGAAATTAAATTATATTTTTAAACAGAATAAACAATTATGCATTTATCTTCACAATATAAATCAGGGAACTTTAACTGCACCATTAATACCTCTGAGTAAAGTATAACTTTTTCTATATATGAGATACAAATTTTCTTTGAACTTAGAAGTATAAAAGATTTTCAGAAAAGAGCTTTGACTGTTCTTCATGCTAACAACTCCTCATTCCTTAAAATATTCTTAAAAATTATAGATTTGTTAATTATAGAAGTAATTTACAAATAATTATAGAAAAATTATAGATTTGTAAATTATAGAAATATGCTTACAAATTATAGATTTGTAGAAAATATAGATTTTTAAAATATGCTTAAAATTATAGATTTGCTGTGGGGACTCCTGAGGATAGGCTTAGCTTGGGCCCCTTAACATGAAAACACTTAATCAAGAAGTGTTTTTATATAGTAAAATAAATATAAAAGACTAATGTATTTACCAATAGATTATGGTCTATTAATATGAAATCATTCAGAGAAGTTTAATATTGTTCACAAACTATGGAGTTAATTGTCAATATTATGCCATTTGGTTAATATCAAGGATATTTTTCTCATGCTTATGTAGAATATCAAAGTGCAAAAATGTATAACATTAAAAATACAGGGTCTGGCATAAATAACACCCCTTTTTTATTACAAAATTATAAGCATGTATTTCTGCAACATAATAATATCATACTCAAATACACCACATGACATTTTAGATGAAATGTTCAAATTAAAAATGTAAATTATTAGGCCCATATTATTACCCTACCAACCACACTCAAGCAGACCTTTCTTCAGCTGGACCTTGTATACCAGAGTATCCCTGACTGGTATGGCTGAGTACCTGGGGCATTGTCCCACAAACCAAAACATCACCGGTTCAACTCTTAGTGAGGGAATATGCCTGGGTTGCAGATCAGGTCCTCGGTTGGAAGTATGTATGAGTCAATCGATCAATGTTTCTTTTGCCCATATATGTTTTTCTCCCTCTCCTTCTCCCTCTCATCCCCTCTCTCTAAAAATAAATAAAATCTTAAAATATATTAGAGTATCATGGAGATTGAATGTACAAGTTTCTATTGGAAAGTATATTAACTTTGGATTCATAGATTTGGATTCATTTTGTTTAATTTTTTTATTTTTATTTAGTTCTAAGAACTTGTGAAAATTATTTGTACAGTTCTGAATCTCAGAATATCTGTAAAATGAGAGAGTATTGTTTCCTTTTTCAAGTTGTTTAAATATTTAATATTAAAAAATGTATTAAATCCCTAGCCCAGTTCTAGTGCATCAATGTAATCAATAAACATGAAAACATTTCATGTTATACCATTTATAATCAATTCATATTATAACATTATCATTGCAGTTGTCAACATCATTATTATATTGTACAGCTGCTATGCCCCAGCCCTGTGCTAGGTGCTGGGACTTGAGATGAAGGAGTTGCATCCCTCTTCTCACTTCTTTGACAGCATGCAGGGAAGGCAGGAAACTGCTGTAATTGGTATGAAAAAGGCTGTCATAGGGAAGGAATGGCAGACTTTTGTCTCAAATCCCCTTCCCTCCAGGAAGCGCAGAGGAAAACCCAGCCATCCTCAGCCAGACCAAAACCAAAGGCAGTGTCCAGAGTACTCCTATTCAAAGTACTATCCTTTGGAAGCTTCAGGTGTCCATTTAGTGGTCATCCAGGCAGCTCAGCTTGCTCTTTCCTGGAAATGGTCAGGCCTCAGGATCCCTCCTGGAACCTGTATGTGGTTCTGACACTGTCATTGGCCATGTGGTTTTCAGGGCCAGAAGGTCCCATGAGCACACTGGCCAGTACATTTGCCAGGTGGATAAAATACCATTCCTTCCTTCCCTTGGGATTGCATTAGTTTGGGGTATGGGAAGGGCCAGGTACTTTCTCAGAATTCCCAAATAAATTCCCAAACTCCCACACACTCTGAGAGGCTCCAGCCTCCATCCAGTCCCTTCTTTACTCCAGGGTAGACTGATAGGCTTCTTAAATCCAGCACCTCCCCCTGCCACCATTCTTACCTCTATGGTTCATGTGTCTTCCTTCCCCTGGCCCCACCTCCAATCAGGTACTGGAAGCAGGTTTTCCAGTAGGATGGCTTTTTCCTTCTCTAATTATCTTGATAGCTTTGCGTGCGCTCAGTGCAATACTTCTTCCTGTCACTTTCTTGCTTGGGGATGGGGGATCTACTGCCAGGATCAGTATATTCTGCCTTGGGAACAGAGCATTTGTAAGGCGAAAGCGTGGTTACCCAGGCACCATTGCCCAGCCTGCTGCCTGAGGTGGTTTGTGATCTCCACCATTGTCCCCTGTTGTTCCCCACCCTCCACCTGCTCCCAGTGGCCCAGCCAGGTTATCAATGTCAATTTGCCCCTTCAAAACTCTAAACCCTTGTATTCTCACAAGGGTGCATGAACAAAGATGTCATTCTCCTATAATTACTTTCTGTTGACAAAGGCCATAGTCTTTACCTATCCTTGGGCCCAGAGATTCTTACTTTCCAACAATCAAAGCGGGGTCAGGAATGAAAGGAAGCCTTTATGTGAGTGATAAGTATCTTGCAAAGTCCAGGTCATTTGGCTGTCCCTGGGAAGTGGCATATGTGATGTCCAAAGTATGGCATTGCTGGATAAGTGAAGCTGGTAGACAGCTTCACGTTTCAAGAAACAGGGTTGCAGATGGCCTTCCAAAGTGAGACTGATTATGCAAATAATTGAATGTTTAGTGAGGGGTTAGAAACCAGAGAAAGACTAGAGGTTCCAAAGGATCTCACCCTGAATAAGGCTTTGGGTGGTACCCCCTACCCCAGCCCCAGCAGAATAAATTTGCTAAGGTAACCACTGCCTGGGAAATGCACAAAGAAAGAAAGTAATATAATTGAAATGAAATGAAATGAAACGAAATGAAATGTAACACTGTTAGCTAGCTAGCTTTGGAACCTGCCAGCCTTTTCTGAAGGAGAAATTTTATATCTCATTCAGGAGTGCAGGTCCAGTTTTCACTTTCAGTATCACCTTCAGCAGCAAGATCCAAGTCCTTCTCAGGCAGTGCCTACTTTGTCTGTGCGTGGTGGATCCAAGGCTTGATTCCTATGAGTTTTAGGGCAGAGTGTGTTGTCAGTAGGACATCATAGGGACTGGATCATTGCTTGGCTAACTGCTGTTCAGAGCCTTGAGTATTCTAGGTCTTTAGTAAGATGCAGTCTCCCAGATGGAATGGGCGTAAGGACTGACTGATCAGAGGGTAGATAGACCTGCAATGAACAGTCTTGTGCAAAAGTGTTAATGTTTGTCCTAAATGTTGTATCTATTGTTTGATTTTTTTATTCATGCTCTAGATCTAAATGGGGTTTTCCTAAAACAAAACTTGGAAGAGCTTCCCATATACAATTTCAAAAGGGCTTAATGTAAACCCACTTTGGGGTGCTGCCTTAATTTGGAGTAAGGGAAGAGTGAGTGCTTTGTCCCATTTCAAATGTGTGTTTCCTGACATATTTTTGTTAGGGTCATCTTTGTGGTTCATTTTCTAAGTCTTTTGCACAGATTGAAGTCTCCAAGATGCATACAGTTTCCTTTGAACCTGTGTGCCTGTCCTATCTTCTGGGAGTTCTCTAAAGTGAAAGATGTCCATTGTCACTTTGAATACCATGAGGAAGTCCAAACCTTTAAGTAGAAGTTTTGCTACCTCAGTTGCCTTCTCAGTTCTAGTTAGAGTATGATGTGGACACTGGCCAGCAGTGTCCACGTCATTATGGATGGATTAAAACATATGCACAGACTACCGAGTCTGGTGGAGGAATAAGGACAACAGATTGGCTTTTCTCTCAAGAGGAGCAAAAGCCTGGGCCTCCGCCATGACAGACCTTTATTCTAATCTTATCTCCTCACATTCCAAGATAGTTCTCCTTTACCATCCCCAGCTTATAACAAAGGAGCCAGTGCCCCTCATTACATCACAGAAGAAGGATATTAGCAAATGAATAGGCAGCCTTACACTGGTCCCTGCAAGGCTCAACTTGGATTTTAGGAAGTTATTGTAAGCATTTGCAGGGTGAGGGAATTTTTAGCAAAGAGCAAACCTCAAAACAGCTTAGGTATATTGCAAATCTGATTACCCATGAAAGAACCTATCTGTGGGCATGGGTCCTGTGCATCTCTGAGTGGGAGCTGGGCTCATGCAATGCAGAGGGGTCTGCCATAAGACTATACCTTTATTCATCCATAAAAAGTATCCACAAAAACTAATGAAAATATAAAGTTCCCTTTGGGTTTAGGCATCTGTGTAGAGTCAACTTGTCAGTCTTCATATGGGCATACCCATTTGTACTATACTTTGTTTTCTACTGGGGCACATTCTGTCTTAAGATTGTTTTTGGTGCATATCTGACAGGCTTGCATAATCTTCTGTATGGTACTTTGCACATGAGGGCCTCTCCTACTTCCTACCCTCGACCTTCTCGACCAGCAGTCTGGAGCCAGTCTATCAGTATCAGAAAGGCAGGAGGAGGAAATAAAAAGATGATAGGGGACAGCTTTTAAAGGGCCTTTTATGCCATGCAAAGGAATTTGATCTTCACTCTGTGTTTAACTGTAGAGCAGGATAGTGACATGAGGGAATACTTTTCCATAAATGGTAGGTGGCAGGAACTTGGAAGATATACTGGAAGGAGGAGAGCCTAGCAACAAGAAATTCTAGTTAGGACAGTAGTCCAGGTGAAGCAAGAAGACCACTTAGATAGCTTGTGGCAGTTTATGCAGTGCTATCAGTATTTCAATTATTCCCTGGGAACACATTATCTCCATTGAGTGAAACAGCCCACTCTTGCTTTGCAATTCATTTGAATCCTGCTTCTCAATTCAGAGCTAATTTGTAAATTCACTACAAATTATAGAGGACTAGAAATATTTTCTCTTAAAAATTTCCTGTCACAAGCCCTCCTAAATCCTATGGTTCTAATGTGTGTCTACTTGTGTGCCTCAAGAAGCATAGGGCTGGATTATAGATATGGCTTCTCCCCTGCAGGTCAGGTGGTTCAAAATAAATGACTGGTTTTTAAGATGGGCAGTGGCCAAGATGCTGCACATTGAACATTCACACATCTGGCTTTCTCTGTGCAACTTTAATTAATCAGGAATCTCAACACAGAGCCTTCGGAAATTTAAACATGGAGTCATTATCCTTCCTTCAGGGAATATTTAAACTAAAGGAACTTCATTCTGCCTGAGGATTGCAGGGCTGACCAGCTGTGAGCAGCTTCAGGGAGGCCTGGAGCCAAAGCTGCATTCTTTTCTGCTAAGGCTGCCTCTTGTCTGACTTTCTCTGTGATCAGTAGCAAATTTATAAAATATCAACCATAGACTCATTCAACTATGAGCATAAAATAAATGCATTGCAGTGATTTTTACAGTCATCTTCACCTCTGTAATTCTAGTTTTTCAGGAGCTGATTATGCTAATGAAAGTGAAATGGCTTTAAATATACTAATTTACATGACATTTCTAATTCCCTTAACTTCTTTTCCTTTCATGTTAATCTTCATGTATAGTTTTAGGAATCTATTTCTAAACGAAGGCAGTCAATTTTGGAAAGAGCTAGAGTGCATATCAATGAATCACAATATAAATCCTGACCTGCAACATTAAAAATTTTATGCTTTATGGTTTATACAATGAAGACAGATTGATTAAGAATTGTACAAAGCAGCCACTTTCTTCTACACATGGGAGAAAAACCTGGCCGATTTATGGCGGAACAGAGCAAATAGCCATCAGAAACACAGCATATTTGAAAACAGGAGATCAAAAATTGTAGTGGACATTGAAAAACCAGACAATAAGGAGAGTACCTCAGAACAGTAAGAACCCAAGGAGGAGCGCAGATACCAGGGCAGGGGCTGAAGCCCCAAGCCGGCACTTGCCAGGCTTGCCACAAGACTAGGGAGAGAGCCAGGTCAACCACTCCCTCCCCAGCCAAACAAGGTTTCAGCAACACTGGGATAAACCTGGTTGCTTGAAATCTGACAGAGAGGAATTAATATCTCAGTGGCAAACAAGCTGGGGATGTGAACACCCATGCATAGCCCTAGGAAGACTGCACGCTGGAGCTCGTGCTACTGTCAATGCCCACGTGCCACTGGGATGGCTACATGACCATCTATCAGCGCCCCCTCAACAACTGGCACTGGTGCATGACCACAGATGGCTGCAAGATCATAGGCACCCATGAGCTACAGGGGTAGGCATACACTGCCTCAGAACATATGCCTGAGGCCCTGTGCGGAGAGGCCCTGGGCTAGCTATGAGGGGAATAGCCCAAGATAACTGAGTGCTGAACAGGGAGAAAAGCAATATGGTCACCTCATGGCCATTGCAGCCAGGAAGACCAGAAACACCAGCTTGGCAAGATTGAAAACAGCAAGAGTTGTTGATTTGTTATTGTATTTTTTTTTGTTTTCTTTTAATTTTTTTAATTATTTCTATCTTTTTTTTACCCCTCAACTCCTTTTGCTTCTCATTACTTCTTTCTTGTTTTATTCCCTCTTCCTTTCTTTCCAATTTTATCTCCTCATCCTTCCTCTTTTTTTCTTTCTTTGTTTCTGTCTTTTTTTTTTTTTCATTTTTTCTTCATCTTTTCTCTTTTTAAATACCCAGGAGTGAGACAAAAACAAAACAAACCAAAAAAACCCTGGAACTGTGAAAAAACCAAAGTTGGTCCCGAAGAGGGGGCATTTCAACAGCCGAGACAGTGGAAACTGTGGACACCAGGAAACCCAAAGGAAACAGCACCATTGAATCTCACAGGTTTTCAACCACGGAACTTCACACCATAAACCCAGGGAGCCAGAACAGATCAATTTAAGAAGCTGAGGCTAATAAGGAGAGCCTCACAAACAATGGGAAGACAAAGAAAAAAATCCCCAAATGAAAGGAAAGGAGGAAGCCCGAGAAAGAATGCTAAATTAAATGGAGGCAACTCAACTATCAGATATTGAGTTCAAAGCAATGGTTGTCAGGAAGCTCCATGAGCTTTCAATGAGCTACCAGAAACTACAGGGAAGCTATGATGAATGCACTGCAAACTATATCAACATGAAAAAGGAAATAGGACCTATCAAAGGCCAAGAGGAAATGAAGAATGCAATTTCTGAACTGAAGAACACAGTGGAAGGAATGAAAAGCAGAATTGATGAAACATAAGATTGAACCAGCAAGTTGGAGGACCAAGTAGAAAAAAAATCCAGAAAGAGCAAGAAAAGGAAAAGAGACTCAGAGAGAATGAAGAGGGATTAAGAGAAATGCAAGACAATATGAAACATAATAATATCCATATAATAGGGATGCCAGAAGGAGAAGAAGAAGAGCAAGGGATAGAAAACCTATTTGAAAAAGTAATGATGTAAAACATCCCTAATTTTGTGAGAGAAAAAGCCACACAAATCCAGGAAACACAGAAACTCCCAATCAAGAGAAACCCAAAGAGGCCCACTTAAGACATATCATAATTAAAATGGCAAAATACCGAGACAAAGAGACAATCTTAAAGGCAGCAAGGGAGAAAAAGGAAATAACACACAAGGGAGCACCGATAAAGTTAGCAGCTGACTTCTCAATGAAAACGCTCCAATCCAGAAGAGAATGGCAAGAAATATTCCAAGTAATGAAAGCCAAAAGCCTGCAACCAAGACTACTTTACCCAGCAAGGCATTCAATCAAGATAGAAGGCCAAATAAGGAGCTTCCCAGAAAAAGAACTCTAAAAGAATACACCTCTACCAAACCAGTTATGCAAGAGATAATTAAAGGGACTGCTTTGAGGCAAGAAAGGAAAAGAGAGAGAGAGGAACACAGGTATGAAATGGCAATGAATAAGTACTTATCAATAATAACCTTAAATGTAAATGGATTAAATGCTCCAATCAAAAGTCATAGAGTAGCTGAATGGATAAGAAAGCATGACCCACACATATGTTGCCTACAAGAGACCCACCTCAGGACAAAAGACCTACACAGACTCAAAGTGAAGGGCTACAAATAAATTTTCCAAGCAAATGGATTGGACTAAAAAGCCGGGGTAGCAATACTCATGTAAGACAAAATAGACTTCAAAAGAAGAGCCATAAGGAGAGACCCAGAAGGTCACAGAAGGTCACTTCATAATACTCAAGAGAAGAATCCATGAAGAAGACACAAACATTGCAAATACACATGCACCCAACATAGGAGCACCTAAATACATAAAGAAAATCTTAGAGGGCTTCAAGAAAGATATTGACAGCAACACAATTATAGTAGGGGGTGTTAAAACCCCACTGTCAAAAATGAACAGATCTTCCAAACAAAAAATCAAAAAAGATATTTTGGCATTGAACAACACTCTAGATGAAATGGACTTACCTGATATATATAGACCCCTTCATCAAAAAGAAACTAAATACACATTCTTTCCAAATGCACATGGAACAGTTTCAAACATAGACCACATGATAGGACACAAAACAAGCCTCAACAAGTTCAAGAAATTTGAAATCATGCCAAGAATTTTCTCTGACCACAAGGGACTGAAACTAGAAACCAACCCTGATGGGAAAAAACCAAAATCCTCAAAATCATGGAGATTGAATAGCATGCTATTGTCAAGAATTAAATTAGGGAGGAAATCAAAAAGTTTCTGGAAACAAATGAAAATGAACTCACAACTCCCCAAAATTTATGGGACACAGCAAAGGCAGTCCTCAGAGGGAAGTTCATAGCGATACAGGCCTACCTAAAAGAGATAGAAACATTTCAAACAAACAACCTAATCCTATGCCTACAAGAACTCAAGGAACAATAACAAAGACAGCCCAGAGCAAGTAGAAGGAAGGAAATAACCAAGATCAGAGCAGAATTAAATGACATAGAGACTAAAAGCACAATTCTAAGGATCAATGAATCCAGGAGCTGGTTCTTTGAAAAGATAAACAAAATTGACAAGCTTTTAAGCAGGCTCATCAAGAAAACAAGAGAGAGGACCTAAATGAACACAATCAGAAACGAAAGAGGAGAGATTACAACTGACACAACAGAAATACAAAGAACTGTAAGAAAGTACTATGAAGAACTGTATGCCAAAAAATTTGAAAACCTAGGTGAAATGGACAAGTTTATAGAAAAATAAAATCTCCTAAAACTCAATGAAGAAGAAGCAGAAAGCTTGAACATACCAATAACAGCAGGTGAAATAGAAGCAGTAATCAAAAAACTCCTGACACACAAAAGCCCAGGACCAGATGGTTTCACAGGAGAATTTTACAAAGCATTTAAGGAAGAGCTAACCCCTATCCTTCACAAACGTTTCAAAAAACTCCAAAATGATGGAAGACTCCCAAACTCTTTTTATGAAGCCAGCATCATCCTAATCCCAAAACCAGATAAAGACATAACAAGGAAAGAAAATTTCAGGTCCATATCTCTAATGTACACAGACACTAAAATTCTCAACAAAATATTGGCAAATTGCATCCAACCATACATTAAAAAGATAATACACCATGACCAAGTGGGATTCATCCCAGAGATGCAAGAATGGTTCACCATTGGCAAATCAGTAAATGTAATACATCACATAAACAAAAGCAAAGACAAAAATCACATGATCATATCAATAGATGAGGAAAAAGCATTTGATAAGGTACAACACCCATTTATGATGAAAACACTCACCAAAGTGGGAATAGAGGGAGCTTTCCTCAACATAATAAAGGCCATAATGAGAGACTTACAGCCAACATCTTACTCAACAGGTAAAATCTAAAACCTTTTCCACTCAGATCAGGAATAAGACAAGGATGTCCACTTTCACCACTTCTATTCAATATAGTATTGGAAGTCTTAGCCCCAGTGATTAGACAAGAAAAGGAAATAAAAGGCATCCAAATTGGAAAGGAGGAAACAAAACGATCATTGTTTGTAGATGACATGATGGTGTACATAGAAAATCCTATAGACTCAGCCAAAAAGCTGCTCCACCTAATAAATGAGTTTGGCCAAACAGCTGGATACAAAGTCAATATCCAGTAATCAAAGGCATTTTTGCATACCAACAATGAAAGAACAGAAGCAGAAGTCAAGAAAAAAATCCCATTTGATATAGCAAAACAAAATAAATAAAATACATAGGAATAAACCTAACCAAGGAGGTAAAAAAAACCTGTATGCAGAAAACTACACAACACTGAAGAAAGAAATCAAGGAAGACACAAACAAATGGAAACATATACCGTGTTCATGGATTGGAACACTTAACATAAACAAAATATCCATACTACCCAAAGCAATTTACAGATTCAAAGCAACACCTATTAAAGTACCAATGGCATATTTCACAGACATAAAACAAACACTTCAAAAATTTATATGGAGCCATAAATGACCTCGAATAGCTGCAACAATTTTGAGAAAGAAGAGGAAAGTAGGAGGGATCACAATACATAACACCAACTATATTGCAAGGCCACTATAATCAAAACAGCCTGGTACTGGCACAAAAACAGGCACGTGGACCAGTGGAACAGAACAGAGAGCGCAGAAATAAACCCAATTCTCTACAGTCAATTAATACTCGCCAAAGGAGGCAGCAACATAAAATGGAGTAAAAATAGCCTCTTCAACAAGTGGTGCTGGGAGAACAGGACAGCTACGTGCAAAATAATGAAATTCAAACACCAACTTACACCATACACAAAAAATAAATTCAAGGTGTATGAAAGCTTTAAATATAAGCTGTGACACCATTAAAATCCTAGAGGAGAACATAGGCAGGAAAATCACAGATATTTAATGCTGTAACATTTTTACTGATATATCCCCCACAGGGACATAAAGGAAAGAATAAACAAATGGGATCTCATCAAAATAAAAAGCTTCTGCATGGCTAAAGAAAACGGTATCAAAATAAAAGGAAAACCAACTGTATGGGAAAACATATTTGCCAATGATACCTCAGACAAGGGTTTAATCTCCAAAATATAAAAAGAACTTACATGACTCCACTCTAAGAAGTCAAGCAACCCAATTAAAAAATGGGCAAAAGACTTGAACAGAAACTTCTCCAAGGAGGACATACAGAGGATCCAGAGACACATGAAAAAATGCTCAATATTACTAGCTATCAGAGAGATGCAAATTAAAACCACAATGAGATACCACTTCACACCAGTCAGGTTGGCTATCATAAACAAAGCAACAAACAAGTGTTGGAGAGGTTGTGGAGGAAAGGGGACCCTAGTGCACTGTTGGTGGGATTGCAGACTGGCACAACCACTATGGAAAGCAGCATGGAGTTTTCTAAGAAAACTAAAAATGGACCTACCTTCTGACCCAGCAATTCCACTGCTAGGATTATATCCTAGAAACCCTGAAACACCAATCCAAAAGAACCTATGCACCCCAATGTTCATAGCAGCACAATTTACAATAGCCAATTGTTGGCAGCAACCTAGGTGCCCATCAGTAAATGAATGGATCAAGAAACTATGGTACATTTACACAATGGAATTCTATGCAGCAGAAAGAAAGAAGGAACTCCTACCCTTTGTGACAGCATGGATGGAACTGGAGAGCATTATGCTAAGTGAAATAAGCCAGGAAGTGAAAGACAAATACCATATGATCTCACCTTTAACAGGAACCTAATCAACAAAACAAGGAAACAAGCATAATATAACCAAAGACACTGAAATTGAGAACAGGCTGACAGTCACCAGAGGGGAGAGGGGAGGGAATTTCAGGGGAAAAGGTGAAGGGTTTATAGCAACAAGTATAAAAGACACATGGACAAAAACTAGGTGTGGTGGAAATGGGAGGGATGTAGAGAGGGCTGGGGCTGTGAGCTGGGATGGGAGTAAAAGACTGAAAACTGTGCAAGAACCACAATTAAAAAAAAAAAACAAACAAAACAAAACCAGGAGACATGAGGGATGCGGGGGCACTGGACTCATAGGCAGGGAGGGCAAAAGAAGACTTGAATGTGACCATGCTGAGTTATGGGTGGAAAATATCCATCTCAGGTCAGAGATGCATGTCTCTCTGTGCCAGACACTTGTCTGAGAGGCTCACAGTGCAGCCAGAAGGTTAACCACTGCTTTGCCGCTAAGTGGCTACCAGCCCATCAACTGTCAATTTTCCCCACTTCTACCCACCTCACTCTCTCCACCTGTGAATTTGCTCCTCACCTCACTTGGAGACCCCAGGCTGCACTTGTTACTTTTTGCCTTTTCCGTAGGGTCCAGTTCTTCTAGAGCAAAAGCTGGATCTGCCTCACAAAGCCCATGTTGGTGACCACAGAAGGAAAAAATTGTACAAAGCAGAGAATTACAATAATAATACATATGCAAATTCTACATAACTAAAAAATATATTTTTTTCTTTTTTTTGAACATTTTTAATTTATTTATCTTTAGAAGGGAAGGGAAGGAGAGAGGGAGAGAGGGAGAGAAATATTAATGTATGGTTGCCTCTCATGCGTCTCTTGCCGGGAATTGGCCTGCAACCCAGGCATGTGCCCTGACTGGGAATTGAACCAAGATCCTTTGGTTCATAGGTCTGCACTCAATCCACTGAGCTACACCAGCCAGACCATATTTTTTTTTTCAATTACCGTTAACATTCTGTATTATTTGTATTAGCATACTAGTTAGTCATATACTTTATAAGGTGTGCTCCCAAATATTTTCAGTACCCACCTGTCATCATGTGTAGTTACTGCAATATTATTCACTATATTTCCTATATTGTACTTGATATCCCCATGACTATTGTGTAACTACAAGTCTGTACTTCTTAATCCCTTCACCTTTTTCATTCAGTCCTGCAAACCTCCTTCCTCTGGCAACCACCAGTCTGTTCTCTGTATCTATGAGTCTGTTTCAGACAGACTCTGAAACAGACTCATAGATATTTTTGTTTGTTTATTTTGTTTTTTAGATTCCACATGTAAGTGAAATCATGGTATTTATCTTTCCCTGCCTTACTTTTTCATTTGGCATAATAACCTCCAAATGAAACCATACTGTTGCAAATGGTAACATTTAATTCTTTTTTTTTATGGCTGAGTAATATACATTGTATCATCTCCTTTTTGTCCATTCATCTATTGATGGGCATTTGTGTTGTTTCTTTATCTTGGCTATTGTAAATAATAGCCTGCAGTGAACATAGGGGTAAATAAATCTTTTTGAATTAGTGTTTTGGATTTCTTTGGATATATACCCAGAACTCTAATTGCTGTATAGCTCTATTTTTAATTTTTTGAGGAATTTTTATACCTTTTTTTAACAGGTAAGCCAATTTGCAATCCCACTAACAGTGCAAGAGTGTCCCCTTTTCTCTACATTCTCAACAAATTTTGTTGTTTGTTGATTTTTTTATGATAGTCTTTTTGACAGGGGTGAGATGATATCTCATTGTGATTTAAATTTGCATTTCTCTAATAATTAGTACCTTATTGTCTAGTATGACTTGTGCAAGAGAATTTAAAGATTTCTTTTTCCTGGCTAGCTATTGTTTTGGTGATAGCTCCAGCAATTTCCTTGAAAACTATTAATATTTCCAATTATGTATTTATTTACTATAATACCTGTTCAAGAAAAAAGTATTTTTCTAAATTTGGTAACTTCACTGGGTTTGGCATCATCATCTGTTGAATATTCTTGCTTATATGTGTAACCAGTTGTATCTGTGAAGTAGATTTCAAGAGGATGCTCAATGTTTAGTTATGTTTCAAAGGGGAAAGGAAACAATAACTATTATAGTGAGTGCATGACTTCTTATTTGTGAGATAAGAAGGATGTAAAGCAGAAAAAATGATAAATAAAGGTATAGATTATTCAGACCTGTACCGCAATCTTGGGTTAGCTGTCTGCAATAGATATTATCTGCTTCACTTCCTAGTAATTTTTAAACTTCATGTCCTCTGTTGGTTGAGCAGTTGAGTTAGGTGGAAGAACTTCCTTTAAATTGGAAACACGAACCTAAGAGTCAACATCTTTAAATTTTGTCATATATGAATTAGTTAATAGTACATGAACTTTGGAGGGATTAACTAAGAAAGGAAAGATAAATGTTTTATTTTATTTTTTTACAAATGTATAATTTACCGAATTGCTATAAGGCTTATGTAGCTAATGGGAATTTTTTTTTTTTATATCTGGGAAATAAAAGTTAGAAACAATTATTTTATATAAAATGACTATATAAGAATTTTAAAAATATATAATTATCCTTACTACTTAATATAGTCCCACATTATTAGTACTTGTTGACCTTAATTTTTATTAGCAGTTATGAATCTATTCCTTAAATTTCTGTAAATCTTTACCTAGGATAGTACTATGTTTTTAAAGTTCAGGGTTTTTCTTTAATTTTAGTAGTCTCTTTGAAGATGAAAGTCATGTATAGAAATATTTTTAACAAAGCATCAGAGTAAAACAATAATTGTCAGCCAATGATAAAAGACTTAAAAGTGACAATAGTTAAAGATCTTGTGAGAATTTACATACACACATATATAAATAATTCAATTGTCATTCCAATCTTTGTCAGTTTGAACATGTATAAAATTCTTTTTTCAAGATGCTTTCTCCACCAACCCTCTGTTCTGCAACTCTTATATACCTTCAATAACTCTTATATACCTTCAATAACTCTTATATACCTTCAGAGATTGTCCTTATTTTGAAACAATTATTTGATTTTAGGAATAAATTAATTCTTCTCTTTCTTCATCACATAAACAAACAAACAAAAAAAAAAACCACAGGTAGATACTTTATGTATTTTCTTATCTAGAAAACCCATTCAGTTTTCCTTTCCCTCAACAAAAATGTATCTCCACACTTTATATTTTCTTCTACTAAAACATACATCTTGTATTCCATATATAGCTATTTTGTCTTATTCTCATTATTTTCTAGTAGTTTAATAAAAAATAAATAAAACCTAGCTCATTTACAAATTAATTTTGGCAAATGAACTTAATTAACACTCTGCCTTTTTAAAAAGGCCTTTTTCCCTTCAGTCTCTCTGTGGGTTAGCTCCTGAATATTTACACATCAAAGTCACAAAAAATATTTAACATTCAGTGACATATTTTAAGTAGCAAAAAACCAGGACAATATATGGAAATTCATACCAAGAATTTCGTCTCAAAGGAGCAACTGTGTTTACCATGAGCAACACCTGATCTGTCACAGGAAAGCCATATGAGACAAGTTTTTGTAGTTATCTTTTGGTTCACCTCTGTAAGATCAGCTAGATACTTTGTATTCTCCTCAAGGACCTCAGAGTATGGAGGGTGAGGGTCTCACAAACCACATAACCTGGTTGTGTGATGTCCAGAGCAACAAGATCAGAGATTGTTGTGAATGTGTGTTCACGATACAGTCTTTCCTATGAGTCAGCAGCCTTCAGTCCCCACCCACACCGTCTGATCTGGGCCTCAAGAAACAAAAGCTCTGAGCTGCCTGTATACCTACATGTGACACTGGCACTTAGAAATGACAGGGAGCCATCATAGGTGACAATGTTATTCACTCAGATTTTATAAATGCAAATGCACTCAGCTTCTATTAATGCAGATTTAATCCAAATCTATACTAACCTAAGAGCAATACTAACCACTCAGAAACAATCAGTAATAATGAACTCAAGTCCGAGAGCCCCAGTCAGCAGGTCCAGAAGACAGCATGGCAAGCAAGGGAGCTGTCAGCATCTTGCAAGGAACAATCTCCAGAGCCAGGTGGGCAGCAAGGCCAACAAAGTCCTTAGTCCAGCAGGGCAGAGCCTCCAGTGGCTGATGCCAGGGGAGATCAGAATGGCCTGGAGCAGCACTCTGGTGTGTGGAGCTCAGTTGTCTCAGTAGTGGCCTGGAGCCTGCCTCAGTTATACCTTGAAAGTGGTGTACACCACCCTTCTAGGTCTCTTGATAAATATCTTGGCACCCATGATAGCAAGTGGGGACTTTTCCCTAGGTGCCTATCTATAGGTTGCCTTGTTCTGTAGACACAACTATTCTTATTATGTGTGCAGATAGCTTGGGTGTGTCTCCTTGCTAGATATGTCTAGCACGACTTAGGTAGTATCCATCTTAAACCAAAGCGTCATGGCTGACTGGCATACATATTGGTTGACATGAGTGACTCCATTCTGTTTTATATACTTTATGATCTCTTGACCAGAACAATGCTATTTTATTAGTCTTGTTCTCCACAGAGACGCAGTAATGATTTCTCCTAAAAGGTGATGTCAGCCCTAAAAAGATGTGCCAATTATCTGTGAAAGACTGTCATCTGAGAGAGGGCAGACAGAGGTGAACGGAGATTTTAAATATATACTCACTGGCTGATGTGGCTCAGTGGATTGAGTGCTGCCCTGTAAACCAGGGGGTCGCTGGTTCAATTCCCAGTTGGAGCACATGCCCAGATTGGGAGCCACATCCCAAGTAGGGTGGGGGGGGGGAGTGGATGGCAGCTGCACATTGTTGTTTCTCTCACTCTCTCTTTCCCTTCCCCTCTCTCTAAAAATAAACAAATAAAATATTTTTAAAAATAGAGAAAGGAAAAACTTGTCACCTGGCCCAGTGTGATAAGCTTGAGAAACTAAAAGCCATCTATCATGCTAGCTTATTGAGTGCATGGCATGGAAAAGTCTATTCCTAGAATTAACATTGGATGCATTCTACTCCAAAGTTAGCAAGATTTATGGGGATGTCAAAGTTCAAAAAATAACAGAAGTTAAATCAATGAATCACTGAAGTAGTGATTAGTAAAAGATGATGTGCACATACCCCCCACACCCCAAAAAAAATCAGTCTGTGAATCAGGGACACTCAAATCAAAATAGGGAATGAAGCTTAAGGGTATATAATACAAAGCAGCTTATACAGTGAGAAAGTAATGACTTTACTCTTTGCAGTAATTAGTTATAATATTAGCATTTCCAGTGGCTACTTTACATAAACCTTGGGAAACAGTTATTTTACTTATGATTTCCAGAAGGATAAGGAAGAAAAGACCCAGGCCAAGTCAGTCTTGCAAAATAAGCTAAATTATGCTTTGCCTGAATGACTAAATTGCTTTTCTGTCTAGATAATTTTCAAAGTTTGTTTCCTTTTTAAAAAATTATTTTAAGAAACTGTCACTTTTCTCCCAAGTGCAGTTTTATATAGAGCCTTGCTAGATAAAGGAGATAATAACAGTTTTGGAAGAATAAGGTGGAACAGTTCTGGACCCTTTGGCTTCTCTCCTCACTCTAGTTCTCCTGGACCCAAAGACCCACAGCCTTTAAAGTGAAAAGGATCTGTGAAATGCATAGCCTTTTTACTTCCTTTAGTACCAAGAGCTATAGGAAACTTTTTGGGGAGTGCGGGATTCAGAGGTATTTTATTTTTAGAGTTGTTTTATAGATCATATGAAAATAAATTAACTGCTTTTTAGAGTATATGATTATATTTGCTCTGATAATTATACTATTTCTTTTTATTCTTTCTAAAACATATAATGAGCAGAATGTGAAGATTAATTATACATTGAATGGTGAACATAAATTTTCAAAGAAGAGAGAGGCCATTTTAAAAGCTATTTTTTAATCCTGTTTTGAAAATATAATGCAATTATTTTTGTGGACATGGTTAACTTCCATTTTTGAGTAAGTGCCAGTTTATTGGTAACCCATCATCACAGGCTGCTTCAGCTTTTTTAAAGAATAGTTTGCAATTCACCAATTGTGTAATTCCTACTCAGTATATACACCTTTCTTATAGGTACTTCTTTGATAATATAATTTTAAAATCCCTGGTTTCTCCCTCTTCCACTTTTAGGAACCACAGGGTCATATTCTGCAATGATGTCTTCTCAACAACCTGTACCATCTTTCTATCTTTCTGTCATCTGAGTGAGCTTGGCCAATTTTCTCAGAGGTTGGCCTTCCTTACTAAGGATTCATAACTTTCATTCTTCTAAATGTCTCTCAATTTTCATATTCAAACCTGCCTCAAAGGATGTTAAATCAACATCCTCCTTCACCTTTATTGAATAGTCAGTATGTGCAGAAACCTCTCAGTTGCTATGAAACAGTGATTCTTAATCATTTCTATAAGACCATTTTAGAGATCTGATAGAAGCTATAAAACTTCTTTTGCATAAAAGCACAAAAAAGTACACACCTATGATTCTGCATGCATTTTCAGAGGACTCATACATCCCTGGAAGACATCTGTGGACATTCTTCTCTCATTTAACAAATATTTATTTTACATACCCTTCTTCACAGGGTTCACCAAGCATATGAAATAGGTGCTTCTCCACTTTATTTCTCCAAATGACTGTTCCCTTAACCAAAAAAAGCAGGCCCCAAGTTTGAAACTACCATTTTTTTCTTATGTCTTCAACCATCTTTGTCTTCTATCACTTTTTGAGGGACTGATTTTGTTCTTTTTCTTACAGATGGAAGCTGGACTGCATAAATACAGCCAGGCTTCCAGAGGACTAATATACTCTTTCTACCTCATATCTCTTCTTTCTGTTCAGGATTTATTTTCCTTTCTCCCTAAACTCTCACTTCTATTTTTTTATACAAATGTATAAAAAATGAGCAACTTTAGTGTTGCTCTCCCAGAGCCCCCAAGCTCATGTATTTCTTCTACAGCATAGCTAGCACAAGAGTACTGAACACATTTTTACTAAAAAGTAATTTTATAAGCATACCAATTATACAATTATACCAAGTCATATTGTTTCATTCTAAATGCTATTTTTAAACTTCCACTTAAGGTGGCAGTGTAGGTAAACATTAATCGCTTTCTTACACAACCACATAAAATATGCAACTAAACCATAAAACAACCATCATTCAGCACCATCATGAATCAAGCTGAATGGAAGTCCTACAACTACAGAATTAAAGAAGAAATCTTTAATGGAAACTGGCAAGAGAGGTGCATAAATGGAATGGGCTGGCCTCATATCCATGTGTGATGGATAAAAATTGGGAAGGATATCTATAGTGCAAGGGATCCTAGCCCATATACCAGACGCCCAGCCTTGAGTTCCAGGAAGTGCCAGAAAGAAAAGTCTCTATAACTTCTGGCTGTGAAAAACCAGTGGTGATAGAGGCTGTGGAAGACAGAAAAACTGCTAGAGTCCCAGACAATTCCTCTTAAAAGACCTGTGCACAAACTTAGATTCACTCCCTATGAGCTCCAGTGCAAAAGCAGCAGATTTAAAGGTATCAGAGACATACAGGGGAGATCTGAATTATCTGGCATAAGGGTGAAATCTGGGGGGCATCTTTCTCACAGACAGAAGTGCTGGCAGAGGCTATTGTACCTTTTTTGAGTCCTCCCCACACAGAGCCATGGAGCTGGAAGGTGGGCACCACATCTGAGATTCTATCAACCTGCCTCACACTGTTTGCCTGACCCTGGTAATCCCGGAGCCCCTTGCACCACCCAAATTTGGGGCCCACCCATGCTGTTTTGAATGGCTTTTCCATACAAATGACTTGTCTTGGCCCATGTTTCAGATTTTTCCTAAATTCTCTCAAATAAGCAATATACAGCTTCAGCAAGCCCCTTACCTCCTGCTAAGTAGCCTCAGGTCTGGCACTAACAGTATCTAGACTTAGTTCATAGCTTGGCCTAACATGGGCACCACCAAGATCAGCACAAGTAGTAGCCATCTGCAGATATCTTTGTAGCTTATGCTGTGTAACCTCTGACAGAACACAGGCAGTGGCTGATGTTGGACATGCTAATAGCAATCAAGGTTCAACCACAAAAGGAGGATGTATACAGTCCAAATGGTGTGCACACTCTGAGTACTCAGGTTGGGTAAGAAGGGAGGTGGTGCCACTGGATGCTACAGGACACCTACTACATTGACCACTCTATCAAGCCTGGGAGACATAGCAGGTCTACCTGATTCATAGACACAAACACAGGGAGGCTGCCATAATGAGACAAAGAAACATGGCCCAAATGAAAGAACGGAACAAAACTCCAGAAAAAAAAAAGTAAATAAAATGGAGATTAGCAATTAACTAGATGCAGAGTTCAAACACTGGTTATAAGGATGCTGGATGAACTTAGAACTTCAACAGCATAAAAAGATCTGGTCAGAAGTAAAAACTGCACTCATTAAATAAAGAACAATTGACTGGGAATCAGCAGTAGAGTGAATGAAGCTGAGAATCAAATCAACCATTTGGAATATAAGGAAGCAAAAATAATAATAATAACCTGAACAGCAAGAAGAAAAAAGAATCCCAAAAATGAGGATAGTTTAAGAAGCTTCTGGGACAACTTTAAGCATACAAACATTTACATCATGAGGATGCTGGAAGGAGAAGGGAGAGAGCAAGAAATTGGAAACCTATTTGAAAAAAGTAATGGCAGGAAAATTGTCTAACTTGGTGAAGGAAATAGACATGTAAATACAGGAAGCACAAAGAATTCCTAACAAAATGAACCCTAGAGACCCACACAAAAACACATCATAATTAAAATGCCAATGGTCAAATACAAAGAAAAAATCTTAAAGCAGAAAAAGAAAAGCAGTTAGTTACCTACAAGGGAGCTCCCATAAGATTGTCAGCTGATTTCTCAAAAGAAACTTTGCAGACTAGAAAGGACTGGCAATAAGTATTCAAAGTGATGAAAAGCAAGGTGCTACAACAAAGATTACTCTACCCAGCAAAGCTATCATTTCAAATCGAAGAACAGATAATGAATGAGCTTCTCAGACAAGAAAAAGCTAAAGGAGTTCATCACTACCAAACAGTACATTAAATGCTAAAAGGTTTTCTTTAAGACGAAGAAGGCCAAAAATATGAACAATAAGGCAATAGATAAATATCAATTAATAATTGAATCTAAGAAACAAAATAAATAAACAAGTATAACAGAAAGAGAATCATAGATACAGAGAAAATTTTGATGGTTGCCAAATGGGAAGGGGTTGGAGAGAAGGGCAAACAAGGATGAATGGATTAAGAAATACAAATTGGTAGTTGCAGAATAGTCATGGAGATGTAAAGTACAGCATAAAAAATAGAGTAGCAAAAGAACATACATGCATGACCCATTGACATAGACAACCATGTGGGGATTGTCTGAAGGAATGGGTAAATGGATGCATAGGGTTTTAAAGGAGGGAAAATTGGGACAACTGCAATAGCACAACAATAAATATAATTTAAAATAAAATAAATGTCATTTTTAGTGACATCCCTCCACTGATCAGTTTTATTCCATCACGTTTCTGCCTTTCTTGAGAAGGTTTCAAGAGTATGCCCTTCTTGGTTGCAGATAAGTTGTCTAATTTGTCTTTGAAGCCCCAGAGCTAACAGCAGAGCCAAACACAATAGAGCAGCTCAATAGACACCAGGTAGTTCATTAGGGGAAGTGTGACCTGCCTGGTGAGGTTCATTTTAGTTTCCCATGGGCCCTGGCTTTGAAAACTAGTCTCAGGTTGAACCCATAATGAGATATGTTTTCTAAGATGAAAACTAGGTTTTTATACTTATCCATATCAATTTATTTTTTTCAACAAAAATTTGTGACCTCAATCAACTATAATGTATTTAAATTTTATATATAAAATAATGAAAAGCTAGAAAAGAGAAAATCACATATGTATTTGATTATTGCATTACCTTAACCCCAATTTCAAAAAATTAAAAACTCAATCAAATCTGTAACCCTGCCACAAGGAAAACACATGACTGAGCTAATAAAAAGTGACAAGAAGACAACTAAAAATCAGGCTGTCAGTCAGTTATCGCCAAAGGTCCCATTCTTAAAAAGCATTTGGTGCCATTCAGTTAGCAAGAACAGAATGAAAATTAATTAATTCAGTACTTTAAAGCATGACATTTAATGACATTTAATTTAGTATATGCCTTGTGGACTTTATAGTGGTGAGTCCTAATAACTTTGTTTTATAAATAAGTGTATCTATCTATCTACCCTTTTTTTGAGAATCTGCTTTTATTTCCATCTTTGAAAATTGATGTTATGTTAGATTATTTTACAATTACAATAACTCAATTGAAGAAATGTACACTATAGCATACTTAATATACTAATATATACTAATATTATACTATAACTTAACTTAATATTCCTGGCTATATATAAATATGAAATAATAATAAATACAAAAAACTTTAGAGAGAACAAAACATATGCTTTATTTTATTTAAAATTCTATCTTACCGAAAAAGTATGTATTTGAGTGCAACATAATGTACTTTGTTTAAATCCTCATTACTAAACTAAAATTAATATTTAATCATCATACGGTAAAAGAAATATGCAATACAATGCACATATTTTGTATACAATTTATAACTTTGAACAATATTCATACCTATTTAATCTCACTCCAGTAATGACAAAGAACATTTCATTATCCCAGAAATTTACCTCATGTTCTTTGCAGTTAGTCTCCCCACCCACCTCCTCCACAGCAACTACAGACCAGATTTCTATCACTATACATCAGTGTGTCTGTTCCAGGACTTCATATAAATGGAATCATACCATGTGTATTCTTATAAGCTTGGCCTGCTTTACTCACCATGTTTTTGAAATTCATGTATATGTATCAATAGATATATTTTGTTGCTGTAAATTGTAAGTAGCATTGTTTGATGAATGTATAAGTACCAGTTGATTCATTTGAGATGGCCGTGTAAGTTATTTCCAGTTTTCATCTATGTTGAATTACACTGATATGAACAATCATATGTAAGTTTTGTATTCATTTCTTTTGAATAAAAACCTCACAGTGTAATTTCTAGATTACTTGGTAATTCTATACTTATCTGTTCTTTAGGTTGGATAGTTTTTGTCGATCCTTTTTTTTTGTGATTTTTAAGTTCATTGGTGTTTTTCACTGCTGTCTTCAATTTCCTCTTGTGTACATCAAGTGAAATTTTTATTCCAGTTATTCTGGTTCTAGAACTTATAATTTTTATGGTTCCTAATTTCTGTTGGCATTCACCTAAATATTAACTCATTAAGAACATATTTGCTTTAAATGTTTGAATACATTTATAACTGTTTTATTGTCCTCTTCTGATTAATTCAACATCACAACCACTGGTCTGGAGTAGATTACTATGGAGTCTATTTTCTTAAGTATGGACCACATTTTTATGTTTCTTTCCCTATATGGTAACTTTTAAATATATATAAATAATTATTATTTCATTTTGGACTTCTGTAGGCTTTGTTTTATACTTTTAGTTAAAAATGTGGAAAACTCAAGTGTTACCTAAGCTCTACTGACTTGGTGAGTCCCAACCTTCACGCTGTGTCTGCCATGCAAATCTTGGCAAGGCATGGTTTTTACTCTCTGTTAGAGTATGTTTTATCCTTATAAGGATAGAACTTTTCCTAAGACTTGGTGTGTTGCTGCCTAAGCTGCCTGGGGTGCTATTAAAATGTTAAAGTAGTCTTGCTTTCCTGATTCGGCCCCCACTGGCAATTTTCTCTATAAGACATAGATAGTTTTTCCTTCTTGGGTGTCAGCCGGCTCCTCCCAAGGACTATGGGGGCCCTCAAATCAGTGTTTGCTCCCTTCCCTACTGTGTTCCAGCTGCTCCAGTGGCTCTGAACTCTAATGGGCCCCCTCAGCACCACCATCATGTCCTGCTTGCATTCTAGCACCCTGGCATGGCATTGGGGAAATTTTCCCCAGGCAGAAAGCTGGGCTATTGTCACTAGTTTTCCTTTCCTCGGGTGTCTTAGTTTATGCTATTTATTGCTCAGTGTTTGAAAATGATGCACTCATATATTTTGTCTTTTTCTGTGGTGTTTATAAAGGAAAGACTAGTCTCCTTCTGGTTACGATACCATAGCCAAAAACAGAATCTAATATACAACCCTTAATTGGGTTTTGTTTCCTTCAATTTTAGACCTAGTGCAATTGTTCAAACAAAGCAAAAGTTTTAAACAGAAGGTTTTACCTTCTTTATAATTAAGTCTACATTTTAAGCTTTCCTGTACTTCCACCTGAATTTTTACGACAGCTCTCTCTGTAGGTATCATCCTGCACTACATACTTTTTGTCTTACAGAGTCAGATTTATTGCAAAGTACAGTTTTAGAGTATATCATATTTTGCTTGAAAATATAGAATATTCTCTTTTTTATTAAGCTAAAAAATTGCACTTGGGAAGAAATCCCTTCAGACTGTGGTTCTATTCTATATTTTCAGCCATATTTCTTATAATTTTCCAATCCAAACTCAGCCATTCTATGCTTCAACTATATTGATATTCACTTTTCTCTTTTCCCCAAGAATGCTATGATCTTTACAGCCTTTATGCCTTTGTACAGGTTATTACTTCTTCCTGGAAAACATTTCTTTCTTTTGCCTACTTGGCTAAGACTTCCTCAGTCTTGCAGACCCAAATCAAAGTTTACTAACAGTTATCTCTGCAGAGCCAACTTTTCTTCACTGACATCTTAGCACTTTGTATTAATTTATATTAATTTTTATAGTAACTGTGTACGTGCTCAACTTTTTCATTAAACTGTGAATACTGTGGATAAAAATAGCAAGTCTCTTTATATTTTCTGTCCTTCATGTCTAAAAAAAATACCTGATTCTCAGTAAAATGGGTTAAATAGCAGAGGATTAATGAATAGATTTTATAATTTTTGGGTTTTTGTTTTTATTATATGTTAATTTCTATTGCTTTAGATTAGGGATTTGGACTACAAAAATCATTATAATTTTTAATATATCTTAACAGAGAAAAAGAAATTTAACTACAAAAGCACTTCAAAAGTAGTAGTGCAATTTGTTTGTGATTGTAAAATGAATACAAGCATTGGAACTTATTTGAAACCCATTTCTAGTTAAAGAAGTAAAATATTAATTTTTAGCAAGTAAGTTTCTGTTTCTTATTTCATAAAGATTTGCTGACCATGAGCAGCCCCTTGTAGATAATCACTTTAAAGACAGTTGTAGATCAATACCTTTTATTAACTTTTTATTTATTAACCCAAATTCTTAATGAAATAATTTGGTTTAGTATCAGACCTGATGTATATGGGTTCATACATGACACATCTCTGAAGATCACCTTAGAATGTCCATGCAAAAACATTCATTAAAATATTAAAATAAAGTACAAAGAAGTACTTTATGATCAAATACTTTATGATCAAGTACATGATTTGCCCTTTGTGAGTTAAAAATAGAGAATTGCTTTATTACAAGCTCTAGAGTGAAAAGCAGGGCAAATTGGAACTAATATTTTGACTAATGTACAAATGGCTTATTTGTTTATTTTTTCTTCCAGATTCATGTTTATATGTATCTAGGCTTCTCATGCCTCAATTATCAGTGAGACAGAGAAGTACAGACAGCTTTACACTCCAGGGAGAAAGGTCTTTGGGGATGGAGGGTCTTCTCAGTTCCCTGCTTCATATCGGGAACACACATCCTAGCACACTGCTTATAGGGAGTCTCTTCACAGAGAATCTGCCTTGACATGTAAAAATGGAATAAACCTGCAGTTTAGCCACCTTAACAAAAAAATCAAACTTAAATGAATATGACATTCAGATTCCCTTTCTTCTTGGAACTGTGTGTGGTATGCTGAAGCATATTTCCCTGAGTGTGGCTCTATTTATTGCCAATGTATAGAACACATTTATTTTTCAGCTAAGTGTAGCTAAGTTTCATCAGTATCAGTACCTGTAGCAAGAGAGGCATATGGAGCTGTAATTTTCTATAATCTTACATAATCTTCCCTTAGAAAAGTAAGAAAGGAGCAGTGGGGTAGCTATGAAATTGTATTATGAAAGTCCCATTATCCAATGACATTATGCTGGTGATTTAAAGAATTGGACAAGCTATTGGCCCTGAAAGTGAATTAAAGTAAGTATAAGTCTAATTAGACATTAGATTTTAAAGCTTTGCAAAGTTATTTTCCCCTGCTAAAAAAAAAAAAAAAAGAAAAAAAAGAAAAGAAAGAAGGCAACAACATACATATTTTTTGCCTATTTTTGAATATATCTCATCTTAATGTGATTGCCTCTACCAACCAAGTTTTCTAACTCTATGGCATTCTTTCCTCTCCTTAGAAATCAGATTATAGCTGTCCAGATATCCCAACACCATTTGTTGAAGAGGCTATTTTTACTCCATTTTATGCTTCTGCACACTTTGTCGAATATAAATTGACCATAAAGACTTGGGCTTATTTCTGGGCTCCCTACTCTGTTCCTTTGGTCTATGCATTTGCTCTTATGCCAGTACCAGGCTGTTTTAATTATAGTGGCCTTGTAATACAGTTTGATATAAGGCATTGTGGTCCTTCCTACTTTGTTTTTATTCTCAAAATTCCTGTGGCTATTCAGGGTCATTTATGTTTTCACATAAATTTCTAAAATGTGCCATTTCTATATCTGTGAACTATACTATTGTATTGGTACTTTAATAAGGATTGTGTTGAATATATAAATTACTTTGGGTAGTATAGATATTTTGATGATGTTAATTCTCCCAATCCATGAACATGGTACCTGCTTCCATTTGTTTGTGCCTTCCTTAATTTCGTTCTTCAGTGTTGTTTAGTTTTCTGAGTACAGGTCTTTTATCTTTTTGATTAGGTTCATTCCTAGGTACTTTATTTTTCTTGTTACTATATCAAATGGGATTTTTTCCTGATTTCCATTTCTGATATTTCATTATTGGTATACAAAAATGCCTTTGATTTCTGAATATTGACTTTGTATCCCACTGTTTTTCCAAATTCACATATTAGGTTGAGAAGTTTTTTTTTGTGAAGATCTAGACAGTTACATGCAATAAAATAAAACTCAATCACCAACTCACACCATAAACAAAAATAAATTCAAGGTGAATGAAAGACTTAAATATAAGTCATGACACACTAAAAGTCCCAGAGAGTAGCATAGTGAGAAAAATCTCAGATATTCCATGCAGCAATATTTTCACCAATATGCCCCCTAGATCAAGGGACATAAAGGAAAGAATAAACAAAATGGGATCTCATTAAAATAAAAAGCTTCTGCATGGCTAAAGAAAACAGTATTAAAATTAAAAGAGAACTAACCATGTGGGAAAACATATTTGCCAATGACACTTCGGATAAGGATTTGATCTTCAAATATATATAAAGAACTCACATGACTCCACTCCAGAAAGACAAACAACCCAATTAAAAAATGGGGAAAGATTTGAACAGACACTTCTCCAAGGAGGACATACAAAGGACCCAGAGAAGTATGAAAAGATGATCAACATTACTAGCCATCAGAGAGATGCAAATTAAAACCACAATGAGATACCACTTCACACTGGTCAGAATGGCTATCATAAACAAATCAACAAACAAGTGTTATAGAGGATATGGAGAAAAGGGAACCCTACTGCACTGTTGGTGGGAATGCAGACTGGTGCAACTACTATGGAAAACAGTAAGGAATTTCCTCAGAAAACTAAAAATGGAACTGCCTTTTGATCTAGCAATTCCACTGCTGGGATTATACCTTAACAACCCTGAAACACCAATCCAAAAGAACCTATGCACCCCAGTGTTCATAGTAGACAATTTACAATAGCCAAGACCTGGAAGCAACCTAAGTGCCCACCAGTAAATGAATGGATCAAAAAACTATGGACCATTTTCACCATGGCATATTATGTGGAAGAAAAAAAAGAAGGAGCTCCTACCCTTTGAGACAGCATGAATGGATCTGGAGAGCATTATGCTAAGTGAAATAAGCCAGGTGGTGAAAAATAGATACCATAGGATCTCACCTACAAGTGCAACCTAATCAGCAGAACAAACAAGCAAGCAAAATATAACCAGAGACATTGAAATTAAGAACAAACTTACAGTAACCAGAGGGGAGGTAATAGGGGATAAAGAGGGGAAAGGGAGAGGGGTTTTCAGGAACATGTATAAAGGATACATGGACAACAAAGGGGGTAGGATTGAGGGCCAAAAGGGGGTGGGGATGATTGGTGGGGGGGGAATGGAGTCAATGGTAATTTAACAACAATAAAAAGAATGTAAAAAGAAAGAAAAGAGAAAAAGACACACACAAAGAGAAGTTGTATTATATATCGTTTAATTTTCCAATATTCTCCCTTCTTTATTTTCAACTTTTATTTCTAATCAAACATATCCTTTTTTAAAAAAAATTGTGTAGCTCTTTTGTTTTATAATGTTCTTAATTTCCTCTTTTCTTTCTTTTTATTTTTAATTTTTTTGCTGTTGGTAAGTGTATTTCATTTTTTCTGCCTGTTTTTATTGTTGTTCAAGTACAGTTGTCTCCATTTATATTTATTAAATCCTTAAAAAAATCCTTCCACAATGACCTAGCTTTTCTGTTTACATTATTTATGCTTTGATCCTCTGAATATTGAATCGGTTCTATAAATATTTATTAAGCATTGAATTTATAAAACAGAGTTTGGAAATAGCACAGATGAATTAAATACCATTCTTGCATTTAATAATCTCTAAAGTATAATTTTAAAGAATTTGTTAAACTTCATCACATCATGAGAGCAATTTTGCTCAGCATATGGAATATTGTTTACAAAATCAGGGGATGATCCTGAATTGCAGGACCTGAAACACATATACACATTTTATCAACACATGTGATTGCATGGACACTTTTTAGTCCCTTTCTAGGAACTTGGGATAAACCATGGTGTTTTGAGCTTGAAGAATTACCTTCATTTGTCTCATTATCTTTAGTTTGCCTCTGGGTAATTACTTAGTAGTTAGATTTAGCCACCATAGATTTGTTCCCTTGTCCAAGCACATATCTCTTGGGGCTGATGACTCTACTGCATCTTTGCAACATGTGAGGCAGACATAGAATGGCTGTTGTGCTTGTTTGTCTGGGCCACTTCTAAGTTACACCAGGGGAATAGAATTGATCGAGTCAGAGAGCCTGAATCCTTTGGGGAGCTCTTTGAGCAGGTTAAAGACTTCCAGGTATATGTGGCCATAAGACTAGTAGCGTATAACCCAGGGCACTTTTGGGATAGAAAGATAGCACTACAAATATTTAAACTTCAGAGTTAATGTGACTACCAGACTCTAATACAGAGTTTGGTAAACTACAGCCTATGGCTGACCACCTGTACTTATAAATACTTTTATTGTTACACAGCCACACTCATTTATTTATGTATTACTTATCACTACTTCCCCACTATAATGACAGACTTGAGTAACTGCAATAAAGATTTTATGTCCTGAAAAATCAAAAATATTTATTATCTGCTCATTAAGGACAAGGTTGTTGATCTCTGCTCTAATAATATAAAAGCACAATAAAAGGATAATATTCTTAGAAGAATTATTGCAATTTACCTCAAGACTTGAGAATGATACTGTTCTTCTTCAGATTTATAATTTTCTCATATTAAAATGAGATATTCAGCTATCAAAAAATTGCTAAGTAGAAATCATGTCTTGTTAATTTTTGAATTTTTATGGATTTTAAGACAATTTAATATATGAGATATTGCTTTCTAAAATTAGTGTTTCATATTCTAAAATGAATAGACTAGCTTAAGGCAGATCTTTTCTATATATGCCACGAAGACATACACACTTTGTAGGTTGTTATCTAGTAAACTAGCGTTAACTTTCCTAAAAACCAACATTTGTCGAGTAGAAAATTCAAACTTTAATTTTAATCTATTTGATTCTGAAATCTATGATTTTATCTTTAGTTAAAATTAATATACAACAAAATCTGTCCAGAAAAAGTCCTGTCATTGTTAATATAAAGAGAACAGCTTGCATGACATGGATATAACCTGATAGCCAAGGAGAGTGGGCTGCAATGCATGTGCATGAACAATGACAACTTCACTGTACTACTCAGTGGGGGCAATCGACGCTGTTGAGTGAGTGTGTGTAGTGTGTGGCTGTCACATTCAAAAATGACTCAGCAAATACAACAATGAATCTGCATCAGATTTTGCATTAAGCATGAACAATCCTCCACAGAAACTGTGAGTATGATTCAGAAGGCCACAGCTATGGGCAACTGGGGACTGGAAGATTCATCACAAGACAATGCACCTGCTCATGCATCACATCTTGTGAAGAGTTTTTTGGTGAAACTTCAAATCATCCAGGTGACTCTGCCCCTCTACAGCTCAGATTTGGTGCCTTGTGACTTCTGGCTTTTCCCAAAACTATAACCACCTTTGAAAGAGAAGAGATTTCAGACCATCAATGAGATTCAGGAAATCTGCTGGGAGAGCCATGTGAGGTCCCAGGGTGTCTACTTTGAAGGGGACTGGGGTGTCATTGTCCTATGTACAATGTTTCTTATAACTTGTATCATCTTTAATAAAGGTCTCTATTTTTCATGGTACATGGATGGATACTTTCTGGACAGACCTTATATAAATATGTATTAGTGTCCTATGACTGCTGTAACAAATTGTCACAAACTTAGTGCCATGAAACAATATAAACTAATTATTTTATAGTTCTAGAGGCCAAAGCCTGAAATATATCTCACTGCACTAAAATCAACATGTTCTAGGAGCTCCAATCATTGTCTTGCCAGCTCCTAGAGGCTACCACCTTCATTCATTGGCTTGTGGCTACTTCCTCCATTGTCAGAGCCAGCAAGGGTGATTGAGTTTCTGATATCACATAGTTCTCACACTTTTATGTAGTTTGGCTGGGGTTGGGGGAGTTGCTGGGGGGAAAATGCAGACAACTGTAATTGAACAACAATAAAGTAATTAAAAAATAAAAATAAATAAAAACAAATAAATAAAATATTTTAAACAATGTAAATGTATTATCGATTCAAAAATTAAAAAATATTTTATTAAAAAATCTCCCTTATATCCTTTTTTCACCTCCCATTTCTACTTTTATTTTAAATCCTCATCCAAGGACATGCTCATTGATCTCAGAGAGAGGGAAAGAAAAATTGATGCCAGAGAAAAACATTGATTGGCTGCCTCCCACACACAACGAGCCATGGACTGAACTTGTAGCCTAGACATGTGCCCTGACCAAGAACCAAACCCATGACCTTACAGTTTATGAGATGATGATCCAACTAGTCACACTGGCCAGGGCTCCCTTTCTACTTTTAAGGACCCTTGTGTTTACATGGGCTCTCACAGACAACCTACCATGATCTCCCTGTCTAAACAGTTTTAACTCAATCACATTTGCAAAAGCTTTTTATGCTGTTAGTAAACATATGTGCAGGTTCCAGAGATTAGGGCATGCATATCTGCAGAATGCAAGGGGTGTGTAGCAATTATGTAAATATATATATATATATTACAAATATATTTCCTTTTGTTTCCCTTCTACTTTTTTTATTTTCATTGTTAACAGAACTTTGCCTTGGCTTTAGAACAGAAGGACATTATGAAAAACATTATAATACAACACATAGAACTAAAAGCTCTAATGCTACACCAGAGGGGATTTAGATGCTCTCTCTGATTCTTTCTCAGTTACATATATTTTTGGCTCTAAAATAAGAATAATAGCAGTAATTTTATTGAGAAGATTAAGTTATTTTGCACATGTCAGACAATAAATTTAGCAGAGTGCCTGGCCCATAAGAAGCTCCCAATAAATGGTAAATCTATGAACACATTAAAATACCATGTTTAAATGAACCTTCTTTAGCTTCCAGTTGTTAATCGTGTTAAGAAAATTAAAGAAAAATATCCTTTAAGTAAAACTGGATAGAATCATGTCTTCCCTTTTATTTTTTATGGCACCATGACATTCACATGAAAGGTACATTCCATATTAAAAAAGATGATTGTTTTTAAATTATGCAAAACTCATAGTAGGTTGAGTGTAACTCAGTATTTGCTTTTGCTGACAAAATATATATCAAATTGTCTGTCAGAGTAATCCCATTTGTATGATCTCTAATCTACTTTTTAATATTAAAATTATAGAGGAACTTTGATATTATTAAGTTATATGACTATCAAACAATTTCTCCTAACCATACAGTAGAAAACATACTATTGTCCCTGGTGAAAATGTGTTTTGTGCCATTTAATTGGGTTGATTGGTTGCTTCACTAAACAGATAGAATCCTAGAAGTCCTTGAAACTCCATCTTCATTTGTGGGTCAGAATTGAGGAAAGCAGTTGATATGGGTTTCTGTCTGAGTGAAGAAAGCAATAATAACCTATCATGCAAAGGTAGTAAATATACAGAAAATATTCTTAAGTGCTCAATATGTTATAGGAAATAAATTTGTGGATTAATATCCATACTTACTTGATCAATAATCTATATGAGGGGACTGGAGAATATTAGGAAAGGCATAGGTCTAGTAATATACCTGGGTCTTTTTCTAAGTTTATAGTAATTGACTTCTAGAGTCAATAAATTCATGGGCTTATTTTCTATTTTTTTCCAAAATAATATTTTAAAATGTAATTAAGATATATAAACATATGGTACTGTATTTAATATTAAAAATTTATTTGATGTTCTTATCTATTTCATTATTTAATTATATAACATAAAAGCAATTTTAAAGAGTATGGGATATCTTTCAAGGAACTTAAATAATAGACTCCTCAGTGACAGTTAGATGTCAAGACAATTTCTTGAGAAATAACCAATTCAGTAAAGTAATTTTCTTTTTTAAAAGCTCACAGCTATGGAATAAAAAGTAAAAATATGAAGAGTAATTTTAAATGTAAGCTCAAAATAAAGAGTGAGTTTTACATGCCATGAGGACCAGAACACTAAAAGATGAGGAGAAATCTGTAACTAATACTGTCTTGGCCTAACCACTATTATACATAGATAGTAGTTGCAAGAATCAGAGGTTGGGGTTTCAATGCACACACAGGGCAAGGAGTCACGACACCTCTGGTCTGTCATAGAGAGAGGGCTGAGACAGAGCTCTCAGGGTAAAGGCTGCCTCATTTATCCATGGGATGAAAGGAACACTTCCCATTATGAATGAAGAAGATCTAGGAAAGCTCTTAATGGCAGCAAGGACTGACATAAAAAAAAACAAAAAAAAACAGCTTTATGAAATTTTTATCTAAGCCTGTATAATACAAGAAAGGAATTTGAATTTACTCAAACACCAGTGGTGCTAGAAATAAAAGCTGATACATTAGCATAAAAACTGTTTTGGAACACATGAAACCACTACAGTTCTGTCAGAAGCTCGCGTGAAGTCGCCATATAAGCATTCTTCCACAAGCCAATGTGGACATATTCCCAAGAAGTTCCTCTCTCTCTCTCACATGCTCACAGATTTAAAACCAATTAAGTAAATAAATAGCCACAATGAAAATGAATGAAATGAAATGAAACAAAACAAAATGAAAGAATTGGGATGCAAAATCAAAGAAAGTTAGAATATAAAAGACACTATAAGTACACTTAACATAATTTATCATGTAAAAAATAAATAGAAGTCATATCAAAATAAAATGAAAATATAAGAAAAACAGATATTTGAAAAATAAATCTAATTTCAAGTCATGATAGAATTGAAATAACTATCTTAATAGATATGCTAAACAGCAAGTTTGAAAAAAGAATTAGTGAATTGGAAAAGAAACCTAAAGAAGTCACTTAGCATGGAGTACTGACAGATGAAAAGAATAAATCATAAGAGGTATTAATAGAAAAGATTGATGAGGTCAAATATTTATAGATGTCCCAAAAGATAGAAAAAGCCATGGGAGAAACTCAGTTTAAAGACTTAATGGTAGAAGAATTACAGAAATGAAGAAAGACTTGAGTTTTCAAATTTAATGTTCAGAACCAGTAGCAATATACCAATCTACCAACTACCTAACTTAGGAAATAGAATAAGTCTGCGTTTTTGAAGTATGTATAGCCAAGATAGACTAGGTTATTGTAATTGACAACCACAAATCTCACAGGCTGAACACAGAAGGCATTTATTTCTTCTCACTTATGCTGTGTCTAATTGAAGTTGGAAACTATAAACATAAAAGCAAAAATCAATAAAGTGGAAAGTGGAAAAATAACACTATTGAATCTATGCAAGAGTTGGAGATAATAAAAAACATAAAAAGAGTATAACTTTAAAAAGTTGCTATTAGTATTTTTATAAAAATAATTGTGAAAATCTTATTAAAGGAATAATTTTCTAAATTAATCTTAGCATAATTAGAAGACAAATTTCAAATTGGAGTCTACAGAAATTTGAAATAATCAAAAATTGCATTTAAATAGTCTCTGGGCTCTAAATGTACAAACTCAAATTGTAGAGAACACATTTTATTATAGAATTCATAAGGAGATAAATAGTGTACTCAATTTATTAGATAAAACTAGCATCCTTCTGATAATAAACCTTAAGACAGAATCAATAAAATTATATCTTAATGTTAGTTTTTTGACAAGGAATGAAAACAAATGTTTAAAGTGCTTGTAATTCAAATTGTGAAGAGTAATGACATACATCACTATGATCAAGGAGGAATAATTTAGGAATGTAAGTCTGTGTCAGTATCAGTAGAATGATCATGATAGAACATCCAAGTATAAAGCCCATATAATCATCTCAGAATATGACAAAATTATATTTGGTAAAATCAAACACATATTTAAGCAGAGAATATTAACAACCACAACAGCACCAAAAATAACAACATAATATTCTTGGAATAGAAACATTTTAACCATTATAGTAATGTATTTATTCTATAAGTAATTAAGTTAATTAATAAATATTTATTAAATTTCTACTCTGTTTCAGCTACTTGCTTATTAAAAGGTACACAGCCAATACTGTAGAGTCAAAATTGTCTGTTTAGGGTTGCATGTCATCACCCAATACTCACTTGTTAATGAACCTTAAAAGCAAAAATCAAGTATTCCTCAGGACTGGAGAACTGTATGTCAGTAGTAGTTAATAAAAATGTTTTATTTTTCAGTACTTGTATAGATCCTGAATATGGAGCACACCAAAAAGCTAATTTCTCATCTATGCCTGTCATTTGGGTAAAAAAAATGTGGGTAGAGGAATTTAATTGGTAACACTTGCCATGTGGTAAATGTCCAAATGCTGTTTTCATGAAATATTTTCTCTGAATTTTATTTTTCAAATATTCCAGTGTTCCCCACATATAAATTTCTGATGGATGTGAACTTGACCCTTTTCCTATGTGAAAGTCTGATCCAGTCTCAGTGATTGCCTGGATGGGTTTCTGTCTGGGTCTCAATTCTCTGTCTTCATTAATTTTATGTTTTTATTTTTCTGTTCTTCTTGTTCTTTTTTTAAACTTTTTTCTCCCCTCTATTTCCCTTTTTCTGTAACTGATTACAGGTAGAGTTTAAATGATTATTTTTATTATTATACATGATTTTAGAGCTCTATATTTTTTGCTTTTGAAAATTTGATGAGCATTACATTTTTAATTCTCTATAAAATATTACAGAGTTCAGGTTGTTTTCCTCCTATAAAGTAGTAGTAGAAAGAAAAGTTCCTCTTCCTGTACAAGCATAAACAGTATTATATATTTGTTTTATTTATTTTTGAGCACCTTAAATATATACAAATTTTATTTTTTAATCATACCTCAAAGCTGGGGGTGGGGGGAGTTGAGGATACAAAGATCTAAGATGTAGCAGCTGTTCTTTACTTTTAATTTTTAAAAATTCTTTCAATTACAGTTTATACTCAACAATATTTTTGTATTAGTTTCAGGTGTACAGCATAATGATGAGAAAATAATATACTTGTGCCCCCATGATATTTCAAGTACCCACCACATTCCATACATAGTTAGTAAAACATTATTAGCTATATTTCCTATGTTGTACTATAAATTCCATGACTATTTTATAACTATAAATCTGTACTTCTCAACCCCTTCACCTCTTTCACCTAATTTCCCAAAACTCCTTTCTTCTGGCAATCATCAGTCTGTTCTCTGTATATATGAATCTGTTTCTATTTGGTTTGTTCATTTACATTGTTTTTTAGATTTCACATATAAATGAAATCCTATAGTGTTTGTCTTTCTCTGACTTACTTATTTCACTTATCAAAATGCTCTCTAGGTCCTTCAATGCGGTTGCAAATGGTGATCTTTCATTCTTTCTTATGGCCAACTAATAGTCCATGGTATATATGTACCACCATTTTTTTTTTTAATAAGCTTACTTTTATTTTTTTTTAATTTTTTACAGATTTTTTTTTATTTATTTAGAAGGGAATGGAGGGAGAAAGAGAGGGAGAGAAACATCAATGTGTGGTTCCCTCTCACATGGCCCACAATGGGGACCTGGCCTGCAACCCAGGCATGTGCCCTGACTGGGAATTGAACTGACGACCCTTTGGTTCATAGCCCGAGCTCAATCCACTGAGCTACACCAGCCAGGGCACAACTTTTTTTTTTTTAAACCTACTTGTCTATTGATGGGCACTTGGGTTGCTTTCATAGCTTGCCTATTGTAAACAGTGCTGCAATGGACATAGGGATGCATGTATTTTTTCAAATTAGTATTTTGGTTTTCTTGGGGTATTTGTAATTTCTTTGAAAATGTGACAATTCATTTTTCCCATTTGATTAATTCCTGTGCCACTTCAGTTACAGAAATAATATTTCTTAAAGATAGGCATAATAGCTCTCCAAAATGCATAAAATTTTAATTGTAGAAGAATATTAAAAGAAAAAAGTACAGTCCCATTAATATTTTTCAGGAGACTTTAAGAGTCCTGAGATAAACTTCTAGTAAAAATCATACTGAGGACTTTTTCTTCCAGGTTAAGAAACTAACTTTTCTTTCTGCTGTTTTAGTGACTTTAAGCTAACCATAAGGTTATATGGTACATACATTGTGTCTGGTCTAATTATGCTAGTGGGGTAGTATGTTCTCATCACTTTAATTTCTCTGATATCATGTCAAATTGGAATAGTTACCATGAGGCAGAAAATAATTTGTTTTGTGTGAGAACACAGCAGGGCATTTTGCTATTTTTGAAGGACATGTTTCATATGTTCTCTCTAAATGATTGTATTTATTCTAAAACTTCATGAGTCTCAGAAATCTTTTCCATAGTTTTTTGATTCATTCATTCACATGGACAAAAACTAGGGTGGTGGAAAAGGGAGGGAGGTGGGGAGAGCTGGGGCGGTGGGCTGGGATGGGAGTAAAAGACAGAAAACTGTACAAGAACAACAATTAAAATAAAATTTAAAAAAAGAAAAGAAAAGAAATCCTTTCCACAAGGAAATTTAACACAATGCCCTCTTCCTAAGGGTTTATGGTAAAGATTTTATTTATGTATTCATTTATTCATTTGTTTATTTATTTATTTATTGTTGATGTGCATATTCTTTAACATCCATAGCAGGAGCCAAAACCAAGTAAACCCATGAAAGTCCGTTACACTTCAAGTCCCACTGTACTCCTTCCTGTTAGACCTCTCAAAATGTATCATCAAATCTGTGGGATTGTTTTGAGATTATTCACCGTATGTAAGTGAATACATCAAAGATAAGGCCTGAGATATGAAAGGAATTCAGTAATTCATTGAATTTTGTAACTTTTACACTAACCAGAACTCAATGATAACCTTAAGAGGTAGAAGACTGTATCAACTGTATATTTCCCCTGAAATTTAATGCATCTAATTCCTTTAAAATATTTATTTTATCATTCATGTTTATTTTTTTCCATTACCACTTAGTTCCATTACCACTTAGTCCCATCACCACACAGTTGTCTATGTCCATGAATCCTTTCTCCTTTTTGCTCAGTCCCTCCTCATCCTAACCTCTTCCCACAAGCTATTATCCTGCTCTCCATCTATGAGTCTATCCCCACTTTCTTTAGTTTGGTTTGTTCATTAGATTCCACATATGAGTGAAATCACATGGTATTTGTCTTTCTATAACTAGTTTATTTCACTTAGCATAATGTTCTTCAGGTCAATCTATACTGCCACTAAGGGTAAAATTTTCCTCTTTTTTACAGCTGAATAGTATTCCACCATGGAAATTCCCCATAGTTGTTTTATCCACTCATCTACTGATGGACACTTAGGCTCCTTCCATAACTTTGCAATTGTAAATGATGCTGCAATGAACATAGAAGTCTGTATGTTCTTTCAAATTAGTGTTTTGAGTTCCTTAAGATATATTTCCAGAAGTGGAACCATTAGGTCAAAAGGCAACTCAATTTTTTATTTTTTTGAGGTATCTCCATACTGCTTTCCACTGTGCCCTGCACCAATCTGCATTCCCACCAACATTGCAAAAGGGTTCCCCTTTCTCCCCATTCTTACCAGCACTTGTTGTTTATTGATTTATTGATGATAGCCAATCTGACAGGTGTGAGGTGATATCTCATTGTGGTTTTAATTTGTATTTCTCTGATAATTAATGAGGCTGATCATCTTCATATGTCTAATGGCCATCTATATGTCCTATTTGTGTAAGTGTCTATTCAGGTCCTATGCTCATGTTTTAATTGAGTTGTTATTTTGGTGTTGAGTTTTATAAGTTCTTTTTAAACTTTGGATATTTATCTGTTCATCAAATGCATTAGCAAATATGTTCTCCCACTCTGTGGTTTTGATTTGTTTTTAATTTTGTAGATGGTTTTTTGCTGTTCAAAAACTTTTATTTAATGAAGTCCCATTTGTTCATTTTTTCTTTGGTTTCCTTTGCCTGGGTAGATACATCTAATAAAATATTGCTATAAACATTATCTGAGATTTCATTGTTTATGTTTTCTTCTAGGATTTTTATGGTTTTGGGTGCAATGTCTTTGATCTGTTTTGAATTTGTTCCTATGTATGATATAAAAAGGTGGTCTAGACCCAATGGTAGCATCATACTCAACAGGCAAAAACTGCAAGTGTTCCCCTTAAGATCAGGAACAAGACAGCGATGTTCGCTTTCACTTCTTTTACTCAACATTCTATCCACTGCAATCAGATGAGAAGAAGAAATAAAAGGCATCCAAATTCGAAAGGAAGAACAAAAACTTTCATTATTTACAGGTGACATGGTACTGTACATAGAGAACCCCAAGATTCCACCAAGAAACTATGAGAACTGAAAAATGAATTCAGCCAAGTAGTAGGATACAAAATTAATATTCAGAAATCAGTTGTATTTTTATATGCCAATAATGAACTAACAGAAGGGGAACTTAAAAAACAACCCCATTCACAATTGCTTACAGAAAGAATAAATACCTAGGAATAAACCTAACCAAGGAGGTAAGAGACCTGTACTCAGAAAATTATAAGACACTGAAGAAAGAAATTGTAAAAGATACAAATAAATGGAAGCACATACTGTGTTCATGGGTAGGATGAATTAACATTATTAAAATGCCCATAATTCCCAAAGCAATCTATAGATTCAATGCTATTCCTATCAAGATTCCAATGACATATTTCACAAAACTAGAATATTTCAAAAATTTATATAGAACCACAAAAGGCCCTGCATAGCAACAACTATCTTTGAGAAAGAAGAACAAAGTTGGAGAATCACACTACCTAATATCAAACTATGTGGTCATAGTAATCAAAACATCATAATACTGGCATAATAACAGACACATAGATCCATGGAACAGAATAGAGATCCCAGATACAAACCTACACCTTTATAGTCAATTAATATTTGACAGAGGAAGCAAGCCCATACAATGAGCTAAAGATAGTTTATCCAATAAATGCTGTTGGAAAAAATGGACAGATATGTGCAGAAAAATGAAACTAGATCACCCAGTTATATCATTCACATTTAAATTTTTAATTATTCTTAACTTTGTTTTACTAAGACTCCCTTTCCAAGGATGGGTCCCCTCAGTTTTGTATTTACTATATTGTTTTTCTGCAATTTCAATGTGAGGTATTAAAGTTGAATTGTGCTTTTTAAAATTTTTGTTCATTTAAACAGTTCAGAGAAAAATTTATTCATTCATGCTTAAAAAGAGAAGAATACACAAATTATTTTGAAACAATTTTTAAATAAATTTCTGTTTCCAAATACCTAAAGTTCTAAATAGTGCCAATTATTTAAAAAACTGAGACCAAAAGCTGCTTCTTTCCAAAATAACAAAATAAGTATAAACAAAAGTATCTTGGAAGCCTGCTACCATTTTCTCACTCTGCTCCACTGGTGAGGATATAACCAAAAATAATCACCGAATATTTGGTCAGAGGATTGATTTACTAAAAAATGAATAATCCCTGTAAGTATTATTTCATATGTTGGTAGTTTTAGTGTGTCAAGAATTTTTGTAAGATATTTTTGAGTATTTAAAAGTACTTTCATTCATTTTTTAGAATTTGATGATATTAACATTATTCATATTTGGGTGAGTGAGATTCTATGTGTTTTGTGTTCTCTTGCTTATTTTATATGATTTTTCCTACACTATGTTAGTTGCTTTTGCTTGCATTTTTATTTTTAATGAAATATATATATATGTAAAAATTCAAATGGTTCTTAAAGGTTTATAACAAAAATCACTCATGAGTAGAATGAGTCCCCCAACCAACTTCTTCCCACCTGGCTTCACCTATATTCCACTTAACCATGCTAGGTGTTCTTAATTTTCTAAATGATATGCTTAAGCCAATGTTGCTTGCTTTTCAGTTTTAGACATTATTTATTCACTTCCTGTCAAGGAAGCTGTTTTTGCCTGGCATCACTTTGCCCTAACTCTTCCCTCTGATAACATATACGACATCACAACTTTCACCAAATCAATAACTGGGGTTTATATTTCCTTGATAATGTAAATATACTGCATTGCTGAATCAAATAAGGGACCATGATCATGTTTCTCTTGAAAATTTCCTGTTGTTCCTGGAGTTAACAAATGCCTTGGTATTTGCACTTTTAAAATCATTTTATTTAACCTGGATTTTATCCAAATGCTTTAATATACCTACCAAGTGTCTGTCAATAATATCTTCCAATGTCCAAACACATAATTTTTAGTGTACTCTCTTATTTTGCTGGAGCACAGGCTCTAGGAGTATATTCAGAGGAGTTCATGGAAGGTACATTTTTAGAGTCCTTGCTGTCAGAAAATTCTCACTCTTGATTGATAATTTGGATAAATTTAAGATCATTTTCTCTAACCACTTTAAAGACATTGTTTCACTGCCTTTTATTTGTAGTGTTACTATTGAAATATCTAATGCCTTTCTAGTTCCCATTTCTCTGTTTACTGGCCAGTTTTTCTTTCTTGAGACTGCTCTTTATTTCTTTATTTATTAAGTCTTCTTTCATTGATTGTGCTGGAGACAAAGGGATTCTTTAGATCTCATCTGTAAATTTTTTCTTTTACTATTTCTTTGCTAATTTTCTTCTCATTTTCTCTGTGCTCTCAATAAAATTTTGTTTGTATGATGTTTTTATATTACTCTCTAGATTTATTGTCTATCTATTCTATTGATCATCTCTGCATCTTTCTTTTCTATTGTCTAAGACAGAGGTTCTCAACTGGAGGGTGGAGTTGGAGTTGCTGGTTGTCCCCACCTCAACCATCTATCTGGGAATGTCTGCTGATATTTTCTCCAGTTGGCAGGCCAGAGAGACTGCTAACCATCTTACAATGCACAGGAAAACTTCCCACAGCAAAGAATTTCCAGCCCCAAATGTCAGTAACACCAAGATTCAGAAATACCAAACCAAGAGAATTCCTTAACTTTATCTTCCAACCTACTACTGAGTTTCTATTTCAAACATACTTATCTTTGCCTTTGTCTGGTTAACACTTTTGTCATGAGAATTTTTATTTATGGCTTTTATTTGTTCCATTAATATCATACATTGTAACATTATCTTTTACTCTCTAAATCAGATGAGCTTGCATAACATAACATAACAAAAATCTATGAGAACGTCTACCCTTATGTTTCCCTGAATGATCCAGTTGAATGAAATTTTTTAATATTATCCATCTTTCTAAAACAGATTTTAAATCAAACTCTCTTTATGAAATTATTCACAGGTTGACACTGTAGTCTTTGTGGTATATAATAGCTCATTTCTTGGTCTACAAATATTTTCTTTCAACTCTTCATACATCAAAATAGCAATAAAAGTACCACTTTTAAACATATCTAGATCTTGTTTACCCTTAGTATTCCATGCTTGTATTTGTTTTGAAGTTATGGAAGAGTTTGAAAACTAAATTTAAACACAGTTCTACGTTATATTATCAAACCCAGGAGACTTTCTGAGGACAGTGTTCACACTTGTTCTAGTCGGTGCTCTCTAGTGCTGTACATAGTTAGAGCAGGGTTAAGTTCAAAAGTACTGGGAGCCTTAAAGTTTGCTCCTGCATTCAACAGCAAAGAGGTTGATGTACACTGTCACTGTTATTCTCTGGAGGAGTGGCCATAAGAGGCCATCCCAGGTTACATAACTTTATAGTCAGAACCATATCACCTTTACAATGGATTACTATTTTAATCATGGAACAGTGTCATTTAGTATTAGATTTGGGGAGGAAATATGACAAGTGAAATGACATACTAAAAGTATTAGTACAGAAGCTGCTTTATATACCTACTAAGGACTAATTATACTCAAAGAAGAAGAAATATAATATCTGCAATAAAAACTTAAAAAACAATAGAGCTGAAATTCTCCTGGGTAATGCAGATAAATCAATAAGGAATGCTTTGAAAACTTACTGATCTCATACTTCCCTGTAAGGAAATTGTAGCTTATTAATGTTATTATTTCAAATTTAAATTAGATTGTTTCAAACTTAAACTATATCCAATTAAAATATATTCAATAATGATAATTGTACTAAGTAATATTTAAAAAGTTCTCACATTTTTGGAGCTATATGGTGAGCCATAGTAAAACAATAAGTAACAGTAGGGGTAGTAATGGTTAATGTTTAATTGAATCGGTTAAGAGACGAGAAACAGATCATTATCAAAAAATTGAAATTGACAAAACCAAGATTGCACTGTCTGGGAAGGTTCAATATTCTAATCTCTAACCTTAAACTAGCATTTCTTTTCTGAATGCTTACAATTTATAGAAAATAATTTCACTTCATTTAGCTTTCTGATTACTGGTAACCACTACCTCTCAAATTATTTCTGTATAATTTAATTTTAACCATTTAGAATGCAAAATATCTTTGTTACTTATTCTAAGAAACTAATGATACTTTCAAAAATGCAATCAAAACTATATTACATTACAAATCAGCAGATGAGAACAGGATAATGGTAACATTGTGGCAAGAAAATTGCCAAATTTGACAAATGCAGCAGTACATATTTGTGACAGCTCCCCAAAAATGATATATTTGTTGTAATTTCAATTAAGATCTTAATAATGATTTGTTATCGCACCAAGAAACAGGTTTTAAAATTAACTTGGTGGAGAGAATGGCCAAGAAGAATCTAGTGGAGTGATGTGTTGTTCCAGCTAGCAAGACCTATTATAAAAATTTTAGTGATTAAGACACAGTGCAATATTGATTCAAGAACAGACAGAGTGATAAAATAGAGAGGCACAAAAATGTGCTCAAATATGGAAGCTTTATATTTGAAAGAACACAAGGAAATTAGTGAGAAATAAGAACACATTCAGTAAGCAATGCAGTTACCATTGACTATTCATGGATAAAGTGAGTATGGGTTTTTATCTCACATTATATTTAAAATAAATTCCAAATACATGAAGGACTTACATTTAAGAGGAAGAATTTAAAATATTTATAAAACAGAGGGAAGTATATTTATTACATTACAGGAAAATATCTTTAATAAAGATTTAAAAATACTAACTATAAAGTTGATAAAACTGACCTTAAAATTAAGAAAATATCTTATCAAAGTCAAAAATAATAAAAGTGATAAGTCACACACTTGAAGGAACACATTTGAACATAGGTAACTAGACATTAGCATCCAGAATATATATAGTAGTCCTAAAGTAAAGAAAAAAACTTAACCCAATGGGAAAATGACTGAAAGATATAAATAGACATTTTATATATTAAAAAAACTAAGATTTCAATCCATGCATACAAGATGCTCAACCACATAATTAATCAGGAAAATTCAAAACCATAGTGTAATAGCATTTTATGCCCATCAGATTAACATACTTTTTAAAAAGAGTTTATTTATTTATTTTTAGAGAAAGGGGACAGGAGGGAGAAAGAAAGACAGAGAAACATCAATATGAGAGAGAAACATCAATCAGGGGCCTCTAGCACACCCCCAATCAGGGACCTGGCCCACAACCCAGGCATATGCCCTTACCGGGAATTAAACTGGTGACCTTTTGGTTTGCAGGAGAATGCCCCAGCCACTGAGCTACACCAGTCAGAGCAACACAAAATTTTAAAAGCAGACATATTTTCAAGTTAGCCCTAGGAAAATAATGTTCATATGATTCTAAATATCTCAACTCTGCCTCTTACAAACTGTAAGAGGACAATGGAGGATACATCAAATGTCACATGAGTTGTAAATTCAGAATTAGTAGGCTAGAGATAATGGCATGAATTCAAAATATTGTAAACTTGAAAATAATCACCAAATTCCAACAAAGTTGCTATTTGAAATTCTACTTCCACTGAAAGTCTGTGGGTGTGGAGAGAGGATAGGGAATTAAAAATTCTCAGCAAAAGAAAATGGAGTAGGGCACAGAAGAGCTACAAGAGAAACAAAAATCTCTCTAGAAAGAAAAGTTCAACACAAAGTACTAAATTTACAAATGTACATCTGGAACCCAGGAGTTAACAACAGAAGTTTTGTTAACTTTCTCAGTAATAGCATTGTTTTAAGAAATGAAGGAAATAAAGACATAAGGGATAGTTCCCCCTTCAGAGTTGACAGTGAAGTGAGAATAGAATAAAGTGAAGTTAAAATGCTGTAGAAATGAAAGAAAAATAAAACAAATTGATGTCTTTCTTTTCCCATCACCACCAACATGGCAATCAAAGCTGTTGCACTTCACTGCGGTGACAGAAGAGTATGCTACTGAACTAAGAATTCATTTCATGAAATGCCTAGAAATAAAGGACAAGGAGAGGAAGGGTACTTATTTCCAATAAAACTATAAGACAAGGAAACATAAATGCAAATTAACAACATTTCAGGAAAAATTCTCCCAAGGGAAAACAAAATTTGAAACAGAGGGAAACTATAATGCAACACTCAAATCTGAAATAAACAAGCACTCAAACACCTAGACAAGTACTTGGAGATATGAAAAGCCCAGCTATCATCAGATATTAAGAAAAGAAATGCAGTAAGAGAAGCAGGAGGGTAAGGGGAGAGGAGGAGGAGGAGGAGAAGAATGAGGGCTGCAGCAATAAGAATTGACTGAACAAGAAGGGAAGGAAGGAAGGAAGGAAGGAAGGAAGGAAGGAAGGAAGGAAGGAAGGGAGGGAAACTGAAGAATAAGAAGAAGTTACAATGTGCCAAGGGATGAGAAATTACTTGACTAGGAACTGCATTATAGAGAACTTCTATATACTTATTATGATAATTTGAAATGTACATATATTTCAACATCATTTTGACATTCATTATCTACTAAAATTAAAGATGTCATGCTCTGCATTCAGCTTTTGTAGCTCTAGCATTGGCCTGTTCTGAGCAAGGATCCCCAAACCACAGCCTATTGGTCAAACCAGATTCACTGCCTGATTTTATACATAACATTTTATTGAACCCAACTGTATTTATTAATTTATGCATTTCCCATGACTGCTTTTGTTCAAAATGAAAGATTTGAGTATGCAATATATGGTTTAAATCTGGTCTCGTACAATAAAAACATGCCTAGAGAGATATTTGTACATATCAAGAAATATGTATGGGAATGCTCATTTATTATATATAATAAAAGCTAAAAACATCACAGATACTCATCAACACTAAAATATAAAACTAAATTAGGAATCCATTACCCAACAATGGACTATTATACAGCAGAGAGAATGAACTAGGTACAGATGTGTGCAACAACATGACTGAATCTCCAAATAAACTGTTAAGTAAACTGTGAGAAGTATGATCACTCCATTTCCATCTGTGTCAAGGTTAACACATACAAAGCTAAACTATATGTAGTCTATAGTAGAATACACATGAAATGACATGATAAATTATAGTAAAAGATATGTTAAATTTTCTCATGTTTATCCTTAGGGGTAGAGGAAAAAAAAACAATTAAATCAAGTCCTGCAAGTACTGGTCATATTTTCTTTCTTGATGTAGGTGGTATGTCCAAAGCTGTTTAGCTAAGTTGTCCTTTGAATTATATATTTTTAACTTTAAAAAACTTCTATAAATTCCAGATCAAATGATCATGGTCTTTTCAGCAATAGAACATTTATCTAACACATTATATTATTTCCACAAATTATATTTTCACTTTTTTTAAAATACCGATCATGTACAATGTCACAGAAATTTTGATGCTTAATTAATTTGTTTATTTTCTATATGCTTCTGAAAGATTTATTTGTAGATTTTATTTATATATGTATATACATATACATACAATTAGACAACTATATTTAGGTATATTACATATACAATTATAAAGAATAACAGCGTCCATCATATGTTTTTTGATATCAAATATTGTTGGTTAGGTCACCAATCTGTTCAAGTGACACCAAATGCTTCCATCATCTTAGTATTTTCACATGTAAAATGAAATGAATAATAATACCTGTTTTTTCCTTTCGACGTATACAAAATAAATAATGCTTAGTAGTCATCTGTGTCAATAACATCATATCTGCCTGTCTTTGTGTCAGTCTGTGTGGAGCTCCAGGCAGCTTCAGGCTGCCTGGCCCTCATCATTGGAGACCTGATCCCTGGACAAGAGCAATTCCAACACTTATGTGCTTGTTTGTGACCCAGTTTCAGTGGCTAAGAGAAGAAAATTGGTAAATAATTATCTGTTATACTTATCAATTGTTTTATTTTCCCCAACATATATATATATAATTATATATACATATAATTATAATATTATACATTGAAGCATACTGAATATAAGAAATAACAAATAGCATCTGGTCACAGAATTTTGGTGATCATTGATAATAGCAGATAGCATTTATTTTTTTAAGTTCTTGTAATTCCTTGTAACAAAAGATAAATTGACTATCCAGGAAGGCAGTAGAAGGTAGTAGAATTCAGTGGTTGAAAGGATACAGTAGACTTACCACCATGTGTTTGAATCTGGGCACCACTACTGACCGCTGTTTAACTTTGGGAAGCATATCACTCTAACCCTGTTTCCTCAACTGTAAAGTCTATATAACAAAGGTGCATAGATTTCATAAATTGTGGCCACTGTAAATGATGTTAGGAGTGCAGAAGTTGACAGCAAGCCTGAGATTCCTTCCCTATATCTTCATTGAAGACTTGTTGACCCGAGACCAAACCTCCTTGAAAAACCATGTGCTGCGAGCATTTACTTAGTAGTGGAAAAATAACCAGGAATTCTAAAAACATCTCTTGGTTTATTCAAAGTGCTTGTTGTAAAAAACCTTGAATTTATGGAATTATGGTAGAGAGCTGGCTGGAGAATATAAGTTAGTCATGTAATCTCTTTTTTGTTGCAAGACTAACCAAGTATAAAAAACAAAGAAAACTCAAAACTAAGCAGCCCTGTTCATGCCCTAAGTTGGTCATCCCCCACTGTTATTTCTCTTCTACCACTTGAACCAAATGTGTTCTGGGGTGTTTTATCTTCCAAATCATTAGAAATATATAGCATTGAGTAACAGCTAGTATTCTTGTGAACCCTTTTGGCAATTAAAACTTTGTAATATCAAAGAGATGATATGTAGAGAATTTAAAACACTGTTTAGAATATAGTTTTTAATTTATTTTTTCTCCCAAATCTCTTTCATTATGGAATTTCTTCTTTATGAATTATATTATAAAATAGTAAAAGATTTAATTTGCTTGACTGCACATTTGCAAACATTAATAATATATTTCATGAAATTAATTTTTATAAATTACTTTTAACACTTGGATTTATTGAATACATAATTGGGCTAATATATTTAATTGGTAATGTCTTAAGAATATATGTAGTTCAAAATTAAACAAATTTAGGAAAGCATTGTTTTTCTGAGTAAGTTGCCTCCCCATGTGTATTAGTTTCTAAGGCTGCCATAACAAGGTATCACAGATTGTAGCAAAAATTTATTGTGTCATAGTTCTGGAGTCTAGAGATTTGAGATTAATGTGTTAGGAGGATTGCTTCCTATCTTCTCCTTGGCTTGTAGATGTCCATCTTCACTCTTCATCTTAGCTTGTACCCTCTGTACCTATCTGTGTCCACACTTCCTTTTCTCATAAGGACACTGGTCATATTGGATCAAGAACTTCTCATGACCTCATTGGTATTTAACTGTGACTTTAAAAGGCTTATCTCCAAATATAGTCATATTTTCAGGTACTGAAGGTTAAGATTTCAACATATGAACTTTGGGGGGCAAAAAATCAACCCATAACACCATGAGTGGCAACAATTCTTTGCTTCTTATCTTAATTTATTGTTGTATACCCATCATAAGGAAAGTGCTCAGCATATGGTATTTAAAAATTTCTTGAAGAACACAAGGTCTCACTGTAACAATGTTTTTAAATTGTATCTTTCATTTAAATTTGAATGTGTTTATTCTAATTAGTAGATAAAATCATTTGGTATATATTAATAATTAAAAACAATATTTCTTTTTAAGCACGCTGATATTAAGTTGCTCAGACAATGTCTAACCATGGAGTTTTTGTTTAGATATGCTTAAAAGATTTAAAGAACTTTACTTTGAATCATTTTTTTAAACCTGAATAGCCAATGACAGTTGAAAAGAATGGGGATGTTATAACTTGGTAAATATTGAAACCATTTCAAAGTATCCTTAGTGGGAGAACAAACATGGCCCTTTCTGTCTGCTTCTCTTCTGCTTTTCTGTGCTTGTTATAATTTCTTGGCGCATATGGTCAGTGCTTAGACCTCAGACTCATCACACCACTACTTTTTTTGTTGACCACCAGATTCTGGTATGAAAACCCTGGAGTGTTTAACCTCATCACAGTTTAACTGAAACAGGCATCACTGGGCCATGTGCTTTGTGACAATGGTGACAACATTCAGCAAGCCCAGACTGATGTCTTCATGACGGCAGAATACCTGCAGTACTATGTAAATTGTAGTGAGATACCAAAAGTTGATTTGTGAGTGTGGCAAGACTGCTATGAAGGTCAGTGGTAATATCATTTATTCCATCTGGATTGTATGTGCTTGTGTGCGGGTGCTTGTTTCTTTTCCAGTGTCAAAAGATTATGCCACTTAAAGATACACAAAGGAAAACAACATTAAAACTTTGCTCTTACTTTAGAAATCAGATGGATATTGTGGAGAGGTCAATAGGAAAGACAGAAGCTACTTCCCTCTCCCCAACCTCTTCCATTTCACATAAGCCTTTTTAGAGTGGAGAGGGGCTTGGTAATTGATCTGGTCTCCGCATTCTCACTACATTTCAGTTTACCTTACCAAAGAATAAGCTCCAGTCATTTTGTACTGAATGTATCTACCTCCTGGCAGTTGGCTGAACAGAGAAGAGAAAAATTATAGTAACCTACTAACTTAGACCATTTATTCTATATAAGGTATGATGCCATGTTCATTGGAAATTTGAGGAAGTCCTAATAGAGTTAAACAAAGAAATTTCTTTAGTATGCAATGAAATTTGCAACATTTACCATATCACCTTATGAGCCTAAGGTACTTCATAAACATCTATTTTAATCAGAGTAACTGTTAAAAATGTGGCTTTATTCTCTTTTTATAGAGGAGGAAACTCTTGTCTCAAAAATATTAGATAACATGGAGTAATTGGTGACCAGGGACCACAGAAAAATGTGTTGTCTGCTGACACCTAGAAATGTAAGGGCTTGATGGTTCTGAGCAGAACTTGCTGGTGCTTAATTATGTGAGCCATATTGATCATGTGACATCATAAATTCAGTTCCTCATTGCTACTGCCAACACATTGCTTTCCATGTTACATATAGAGACTATAGACCTGGAAAGCTAGTTTTCTTTAGAAAACGATACACAGAAGTTATTTCCATAGGCAGGAGTGAGTGGGAGCTGTGTAGAGGATGTGAGCCTACTGAGATCCAGGGGTGGTCCATAGTCTCCAACCAGCTTTCCAAAACATGTGGGTACAATGTCCAGCATCAGGATATAAGCTGAAGGCTATGGCATCTCCAGGCCTCCTGACAGCAGGTCCTGTAGCCACCCTCCTCTTAACTGACCCTGATACTGTAGATAGTCAGGGAGCACCACAGAGGGCACAGGAGGAGGTTTTTACACTAAGCCTACCAAAAGCTATAAAGATAAAGGACATGACCCAAACATGTAAAATCTCTGTTCTCCAGGTCATGACATCTAAGTTTGTTCTTGTTGGAGTGTGGAGACTCCGACCAAACCCTCCCAGGGATGAACACTTTCTATTGTCACAGTACCAGCTTGGGAAATTCATGGCTTGGACTCCAACTGCTGATAAGGCCATAATCAGGTCCTGACTTAAGGACTCTCTATTTTCTGGGGAAGCTTATAGTGGAGACCCAGACAGTGACTAAACTGTGCAATCTGGAATAGATGACCAGCCTCTCCCATCTCCAGTGTACAGGTAGTTCCCCTTCCCCCAACAGTTTAGTCACTTGGCTTGCCCCATCCTACTTAATTCTGTGGTACAGGGTAGCTGTGAAAGAATGAGTTTTTCAAAATGTGTTTCCTGAGGAGGTTTCTTTCCAGGAGCCAGATAGGTAGGTTCTGCGCTGAGTGGCTACATTGAGGGGAGGCAAATTCAAGCTCCCTTGCAAACTCAGTCCATGCTATCCTGGGGAGGAAAAGAAGTGCTCACCCCCTTCTTATAGGCTTGCAGGCACCACCTCTGATGGGAGACTCTTTGGATCAGCCTTGTCAAGTCCAAGATCCCCCTACTGGGTACATTCCAGTGGAGGAAGAGAAAGTGGCTCAGACCACGGACATTGACATTCAAAGTGTGAGAATCTTAGGGGCTATTTTCTGGTACTGGGATAAAGTGCTTAGCCTCCTCCTGAGGGTTAGGCCAGCATCATCACCAACAGGAGACTCTTTTGATCTATCTCCCCAACCAAAGGGCAGCTGAGTTTGCTTATGTGGAGGGAACAACTGGTTGTACCCAAACTAAACCTGCAGAGAGCCTCCCTAGGAGGAACTAGGGTTGGAGAATCTGGCATAGACTGAGGGGTCTGACTTTGCTGTAGGGGTTACTTTCCCTTTTTTGAGTTCCTGACTGTGTGATCCCCCTGCATAGGGGACCCACTAGCCATATATTAACTACCCTGGGCTCATCCTAGAGTCTCTCTTTGGAAAGCTCTGGAAAAAGACCAGGCAACCTCAGGGGAAGGAGGAGTAGCTGAGGGATGGAGGTGGACCTCAAGAGCTTCAGTACTCTTACAGATCTATCCCTAGCTCTAAGTGGAGAGAAGCCAACTCTTCAACACAGATTAGTCACTCACATGCACATGCAGGTCCAGTAGATACAAACATAAATGGTGAACAGTGGGGCAGTTACAGACAGGTAGCCCAAGGCCAGTTATGCACACGCTATAGTGACCTGTACCTTAACGCTGCCCAAGTGGAAGCAGAACTAACACATAAATAATGGCAGGCTTCAGGTGACACAAGAACTTGACCAAACTAGCCACACAAGTGACACACCCAAATGGGGATTCTAGCAGGCACCAAATATTGCTGAGAACAACCCCACCTTAGGGAGCAGCTCCTGAACAGTGTCTTATATATGACAATTGAGATTTATACTTGTAGTCATCCACCCAGAAAAAAGCCAACAACACTCCAGCGTCAACTATAACAGGGGGTACATATCACCTACAGGTCACCTTCTTAGAGTATAAAGCTTGGGTGATCTGGAAGATTGTGCCATTGAGTCCAAAAGATACCTTTATCATAAAACTATCAAAACAAATTTGTGAATCATAGCATATCTACCTAATACACAGAGAAAAAATTGGAATACAAAAAAAATAATGCCACAAACAAAAGAACAAGACAGATTCCCAGAAAAAAAAAAAAAAAAAAAAAAAAAAAAAAAAAAAAAAAAAAAAAAAAAAAAAAAAAAAAAAAAAAAAAAAAAAAAAAAAACCAAAAAAAAAAAAAAAAAAAAAAACATTTAAAGGAAATAAATGAAATTGAAGCAATGAAGATACAAGATGCCAAGTTTAAAATGATGGTTACAAGGATGCTCAAGGATGTTAGGAGAAGAATGGATAATCTCAGTGAGAACTTAGACAAACAGATAGTAAGCATTTAAAAGGACATAAGAACCATAAAAAGGAACCAGTCAGAAATGAAGGAAAAGAATACCTGAAATTAAGAATACATTAGAATGAATAAACATCAGGTTAGATGAAGAAGAGGATTGAGTCAGCAAATCTGAAGACAAGATAACCAAGCCAACCAAGGAGAGCACGAAAAAGAAAAAGAATTAAAGAGAAATGAGGAAAATGCAAGCATCCCTGGGACAATATGAAACATAACAACATTCACATCAAAAGGGTACCAGAAGGATAAGAGAGTGAACTAGGGATAAGGAACCTGTTTGAAGAAATTATTCAAGAAAAAATCCCTGAACTTATGAATGAAAAAGTCACACAAGTTTGGGAAGCACAGAGAGTCCCAGTCAAGATGAATGCAAAAAGACCCACACAAAGACTTATGATAATTAAAATGGCAAGTGTTAAAAAGAAAGTAAGAGTCTTAAAGACACCAATAGAGACAGTTACCTATACTAGAGTTCTCATAAGGCTGTCAGCTAGTTTCTCAATAGGAACACTTCATGCCAGATTGGATTAGCATGAAATATTCAAAATGATGAAAAACAATTACATGCAACCAGAACTACTATACCCAGAAAGACTATCATTTAAAATTGCAGGGACAATAAATAACTTCCAAGACAAAAAAAAAAAAAAAAAAAAAAAAAAAAAAAAAAAAAAAAAAAAAAAAAAAAAAAAAAAAAAAAAAAAAAAAAAAAAAAAAAAAAAAAAAAAAAAAAAAAAAAAAAAAAAAAAAAAAAAAAAAAAAAAAAAAAAAAAAAAAAAAAAAAAAAAAAAAAAAAAAAAAAAAAAAAAAAAAAAAAAAAAAAAAAA